>CANTUT010001589.1:215000-277500 GCA_947687605.1 Reutealis trisperma
TTATTGCCCTAACTTATATTTTTTTGGAACTACACTGTTGTTCGTCTTTTGTTAAATAAGCTAAACTTCTATTGCTAATATGTTACATGTGATTGTATCCTTCAATGCTACTGTTACCTTTATATGTTATGAATTATGTTATGAGTTGTGTGTGAACATGGCAGTAACCTTCACTTTACATGTTATGAGTTATATGTGGACAAGGCAATAGCCTTCACTCTATATTATGTTACAAGTGGACAAGGCAGCAACCTTCACTCTATATTATGTTACGAGTGGACATAGCGGCAACCTTTACTTTATATTATGTTATGAGTGGACAAGGCAGCAGCCTCCACTATATATGTTATGAGTTATAAGCTAATTTCTATAAACCTAGTTAAATCCCAAGCCATGAACTGTGCATCATAAATTATGAACTATGAGCTATGAAACATTCTAAGGGATATATGTTATTGTACAAGTCATATTGTTTACTCATTGAGATCATTTATCTCACTCCTTTTTCCTTGTGTGGTTCCAGGTGAGCATTATGAGGAGGAAAGGTGATCGCTCAAGCTACCTACTTTGCTTGGGAAATTCCTTTGTCAAAATTATAATAATAGCATGTTATATTGAGTCCTTAGATGCTCCAAGAGTTATTATGGGAATTTTATTTTAAAATATCATGTTGGTGACATTATTTGAAGTCTTATTATTATTTTCTTATGGATTGTATTAAAGTATACTTTTGGCTTCCGCAACTTAAGGTTTTTATTAAATTAATGTATGAGGTTTGGTATGATCCTTGTGAATTTTTGCATATGTGTAAGTGGGTTCTATGGCCGTAGGTGACCTTATGTCTTCCCTGTGTTCTAGGACCATCATATCTCCAAAATTGGGATGTGACAAAGTTGGTATTAGAGAACTATGCATCATAAATTATGAACTATAAGCTATGAAACATTCTAAGGGATATATGTTATTATACAAGTCATATTGTTTACTAATTAAGATCATCTATCTTACTCCTTTTTCCTTGTGTGGTTCTACGTGAGCATTATGAGGAGGCAAGGTGATCGCTTAAGCTACCTACTCTGCTTGGGAAATTCCCTTGTCAAAATTATAATAATACCATGCTATAATGAGTCCTTAGATGCTCCGAGAGTTATTATGGGAATTTTATTTTAGAATTTCATGTTGGTGACATTATTTGAAGTCTTATTATTATTTTCTTATAGATTGTATTAAAGTATATTTTTTGCTTCCACAACTTAAGGTTTTTCTTTTATAAAAGATTTTTATTAAATTAATGCATGAGTTTTGGTATGATCCTAGGCAATTTTTGCATATATGTAAGTGGGTTCTATACGTATGGGTGACCTTATGCCTTCCCGTGTTCTAGGATAGTCATATCTCTGAAATTAGGATGTGACAAAGTTGGTATTAGAGCTGTAGTTTTAAAAGTCTAGTTTAGACTTGTCTATGTATTAGGTTAAATAAGTATAATCTTGGAGGATAGGAATTTTCTTGTCATGTCATTTGCAGTCTATCACTAGCATAGTTTTATGAAATCCTAGTATGTTTTAGTAATCCTTGTTATTGTTTGCTTGCCTTAAGATTCTTTTAATAGATGACCAAGAAGATTACCCCTGCTCGAGGATTACAACCTAGAGCACCCTATATGACCTACAAGAGGACTTGGCCAGAGATGTTTGAGAGAGTCATGTATGTGATTCGCCTCATGAAGGACGAGACCTCTGACGAAGAAGAGGACCCTGAGGAGTGCCTGGATCATGATTGGATTTATAGTAAGATTCAAAAATTAGAGGATGACTATTCATACT
Organism: Reutealis trisperma; assembly: GCA_947687605.1. Taxonomy (NCBI): domain Eukaryota; kingdom Viridiplantae; phylum Streptophyta; class Magnoliopsida; order Malpighiales; family Euphorbiaceae; genus Reutealis; species Reutealis trisperma. Next base: position 216,827 of record CANTUT010001589.1, read on the forward strand.
TGAAGGAGGAAAACTGATGTCTTAGGCTTTTGGTTCATTCCTTGAAAAAGGATATGGAGGAGCTTAAGATAGGGATTATGGAGCATGAAAGAGATTACTCGCTAATAAGGTCTTTGTCATCGACTAGTCAACATCATGATGGAGATCTCCTCTATCATTGATGTGGCAGTAGTGGCCATTTTGCTCTCGACTACTCTAGTAGAGGACACACGAGGGGCTAGGACGAGTAGTTGGTGAAGATCGATGTAACGGCATAGTACTTTATATTATATGAATGATATTTCCCTTTGACTTCCTAGTTACTTAGTATGAATTGATTTCTTTTATTATTATGATATGATTGACTTATCATGATAGGAGATTATTTTCATACTATGAGATATATGCTATTTGATTGTGATATGTGCTAAACTATGTGATATGTGATATATTTATGACATGTGCTTAGTGACGTGATATGATAAATACTTATGATATATGCATGATGTTTATGCTAGTATAATGGTGGGGTTAAATGGGTTAGAAAGGGTTAGTATTAAATTCCCTTTCATCATAAGCAGACTGCCTCCCAAAAAGAAGGTTCATACAGCTGCTTAGCATGTCAGAGCAAGTGATAATGCCATATCAGACACTATATTTAATGTTGCCTCTGCACCTGTATGGTTAAGAGAAAGATCCAAATCGGGAACACTGACTATGGGCTCCAGTGAGCAAGCATCTTTGCAAGAGGTGCAAGCTATGCACAAGGAAATGAGAGACTTGCGCAAGGAATTGGATGAGCTGTGAGCTCAAAGGTGGGAAGTATTGCCACCATAAGAAAGAAATGGAGTTCCACCTCCTGTGGTAGTGACACCTGCACGAAGGGAAAGGAAATGGCTATCTGATGAGGGGATGACTATTTTAGAGTTTAAGAAGCTTTGGCTGCCTACCTTCTATGGTGAGGAGGGTGATGACCCACATGAATTCTTGGATGAGATGGACAAGCTAGTCTGTCGATTGTCTTGCTTAGATGCTCAAGTAATTGAGTTGGTAGGACTCTAACTTAAGAAGGAAGCTTGTTACTAGTATAACAGAAACATCAAGGAGTGACTTTATGGGGTAGACCCACCTACGTGGGTAGAGTTCAAATAAGAAGTGATGGATCAGTTCTTGCCTCAAGGCGAAAGGCAAGATAGGGCGCTGTAGTTTGAACAACTAAAGCAGAAGCCTAGAATGTTAGTCTCAGATTATGCTAAAGAGTTCAATTGACTTAGTAGGTTTGTTGTCAACATCGTTCATATCAAAGCTAGCCATATCAATTGCTTCCTAAGAGTGTTGATCACACCTATATTCAACTCATTGGCAGCAATGAAATTTCTAACCTTGGCCAAGCTGGTAGATAAGGCCAAGATAATGGAAAAGAGATATAAGGCTGAGAGTCAAATGAGCTGAATGGGAGCAGAAATGGAAGAATAAAAATAAAGGTTATAGATGACAACAGGGAGGAGGAAGAGGTCCAAGGAAGTAATTTGCAAAGTCTGGATAGCAAAATAGTCAAACTAAGTAGGAACTCCCTACTAGTGGCAAATATAGAAAGAAACATTCCGAAATTTGCCAAAAGGATTTTGGTGTGTGCCTTAAGTCTAGGCAAATGAGATGCTTCATTAAGGACTGGCCTCAGATGAGGAATCAAGGGAATGGGATCGTAGCACATCCATAATCTAAATCATTCCAATCGCAAGGGCAAGGAGCCAAAAATAAGGGGCCAACTATTAGGAATGTACCGGCAACAGAGAATAAGGGCAAAGGTCAAGTCTTTGCCTTAAATTAGCAAGAGGCTCATGTTTTGCACACAACTATCATAGGTATCATTCCCATTCAAAATTCTAGTGCAAAATTTTTGATTGATTTTTGTGCTATGTATTCTTTTGTATCACCATGTTTTGCTAAGAGTCTTGGTAGAAATAAGGAATTAATAAGTAAACCTTTAGTAGTATCAACTCTTTTGGGGGAAGTGATGGAAGTAAAGTATGTGTTTATAGACATTATTAGACAAAAACTTCCAATGGAATTGCTAGAATTGGATGTACTAGAATTTGATGTGATATTAGGGATGGACTAGTTATACAAGCATGGAGCTCGTATTGACTGCAGAGAAAAACTTGTCGAGTTTTGCACCAAGGATGGAAAGAAGTTTGTGTTTCAAGGAGATAGGAATGAGAATCCTCTGAACTTGATATTAGCTTTAGGAGCAAGAAGGATGTTAAGGAAAGGGTGCCAAGTGTACCTAGCCTATGTAATCGATATTAACAAGGAGGCCACTGTTTGAGACAAGAGCATTCCAGTGGTGGATGAGTTCATGGATGTCTTTCTAAAAGATTTACCTAGATTACCACTAGATCATGAGATCGAAATTCAACATCGAATTGCTACCAGGTATATAGCCTTTATTGATAATGCCATATCATAGGGCACTAATGGAGTTAAAAGAATTAAAGATGTAACTACATGATCTACTCAAAAAGGGTTTTATCCGACCAAGTAGCTCACTATAGGGCACTTCAGTGCTATTTGTAAAGAAGAAGGATGGCTCGTTCCGGATGTGCATTGATTACCGCTAGCTTAACAAAGTCAATGTGAAGAATAGGTCTCCTTTACCAAGGATCAATGATCTTTTTGATCAATTGCAAGGAGCTGGTCACTTCTCTAAGATCAACTTAAGGTCTGGCTATCATCAAGTAAAGATTTGTGGTGAAGACATCTGCAAGACTGCCTTCCGTACTAGATATAGACATTATAAGTTCATGGTTCTGCCATTTGGTCTGACAAATGCTCTTGCTGCTTTCATAGACTTGTAAATCGAGTATTCAGGCCATTCCTTGATAAGTTTATGATTATCTTCATTGATGACATCCTGATTTACTCAAAGACCAAGGAAGAACATGAAGAGAATCTGAGGATTGTGTTGCAAACACTACGTGATCACCAACTCTACGCTAAGCTATCTAAATGTGAGTTTTGGATGGAGTCTGTCAACTTTCTTGGACATGTAGTAAGTAAACAAGGGATTTAAGTTTATCCTAAGAAAGTTGACGTAGTAGCAAATTGGCAACAGCCCACAATGATTTTGGAAGTATGGAGTTTCTTAGGCATAGATAGGTATTATCGCAGATTTGTATAGGACTTTTCTAAGATAGCAGCACCATTGACCAAGTTGAATAGAAAGCAAGTTAAGTTCAATTGGGAAGAGTCCTGTGAGGAGAGCTTTCAAAAGCTTAAGAAATGTTTGATATCATCTATAGTTTTGGCTTTATCGAAAGGAGAAGAAGGGTTCACCATTTATTGCGATGCCTCAAGAGTAGGACATGGATGCTTCTTGATGCAAAATGGTAAAGTCATTGCCTATACATCACGATAACTTAAGAAGCATGAAGTGAATTGTCCTACTCACGATTTGGAATTGGTCACGGTAGTGTTTGCTTTAAAGACTTAGAGACATTATATGTATGAAACGAAGTGTGAGCTCTACACGGATCATAAGAGTCTTCAATATATCTTAAGCCAAAGAGACCTCAACCTGAGGCAGAGGAGATGGGTTGAACTATTAAAAGACTATGATTATCAGATTCTCTACCATCTTGGAAAGGCAAACGTGGTGGCAGATGCCTTAAGTTGAAAATCGATGGGAAGCCTAACCCATGTGACTGTGTGGAAGAGGCAGATCACGAAGGAGTTAAAAGGATTATTTAGTCAAGGTTTGATGTTAGAGGTTGAAGAATCGAGAGCTTTAATGGCTCATTCGAGATAAGTGCATTCCAGTGGTGGATGAGTTCATGGACATCTTTCTAGAAGATTTACCTAGATTACCACCATACCGTGAAATTAAATTCAACATCGAATTGCTACCCAGTACATAGCCTATATCAATAATGCCATATCGTATGGCACCAGTGGAGTGGAAAGAATTAAAGATGGAACTGTATAATCTACTTGAAAAGAGTTTTATCCGACCGAGTAGGTCACCATGGGGCACTCTAGTGCTGTTCGTAAAGAAGAAGGATGGCTCGTTCTAGATGTGCATTGATTACTAATAGATTAACAAAGTTACTGTGAATAATAGGTATCATTTACCAAGGATGAATGATCTTTTTGATCAATTGCAAGGAGCTAGTCACTTCTCCAAGATCAACTTAAGATCTAGCTATCATAAACTAAAGATCTGTGGTGAAGACATCTGCAAGACTGCCTTTCGTACTAGATACGGACATTATGAGTTCACAGTTCTGCCATTTAGTCTAACAATGCTCTTGCTGCTTTCATGGACTTGATGAATAAAGTATTCAAGCCATTCTCTGATAAGTTTGTGATTATCTTTATTGACAACATCTTGATTTACTCAAAGAGTGAGGAAGAATAAGAAGAGCATCTGAGGATTGTGTTGTAAACACTACGTGATCACCAACTCTATGCTAAGCTATCTAAGTGTGAGTTTTGGATGGAGTCTGTCAACTTTATTGGACATGTAGTAAGTAAGGAAGGGATGCAAGTTGATCCTAAGAAAGTTGAAGTGGTAGCAAATTGGCCATGGCCCACAACGATTTTGAAAGTACGGAGTTTCTTGGGCATGGTTGGGTTTTATCACAAATTTGTATAGGACTTTTCTAAGATAGCAACTCCATTAACTAAGTTAACTAGAAAGCAAGTTAAGTTCAATTGGTAAGAGTCCTATAAGGAGTGCTTTCAAAAGCTTAAGAAATGTTTGATATTAGCTCTAGTTTTGGCTTTACCGAAAGGAGAAGAAGGGTTCACTATTTATTACGATGCCTCACGAGTAGGACTTGGATGCATCTTCATGCAAAATACAAAAGTCATTGCCTATGCATAATGACAACTTAAGAAGCATGAAGTGAGTTACCCTACTCACGATTTGGAATTGGCTATGGTAGTGTTCGCTCTAAAGATCTGGAGACATTATATATATGGAACAAAGTGTGAGCTCTACACGGATCATAATAGTCTTCAATATATCTTAAGCCAAAGAGACCTTAACTTGAGGCAAAGGAGATGGATTGAACTATTGAAAGACTATGATTACCATATTCTTTACCATCCTTGAAAAGCAAATGTAGTGGCAGATGCCTTGAGTCAGAAATCTATAGGAAGCCTAGCCCATGTGACTATACGGAAGACGCCAATCGTGAAGGAGTTAAAAGGATTATTTAGTCAAGGTTTGATGCTGGAGGTTGGAGAATCAAGAGCTTTAGTGGCTCATTTTCAAGTGAAGTCTAAATTAATAGAAGAGATAAAGGCTTCATAAGGTAAAGATCCACACTTGGTTAAGTTAAAGGATGAGATGGAGAAGGGAAAGAATCCTGAGTTTAAAGTAGATGATGGAATCCTAAAATATGGGGAAAAAGTATGTGTGCCTAATGTGCAAGGACTAAGGGAAAGGATATTGAAGGAGGCACATCAGACACCTTACTATGCCCATCCTAAAACTACTAAGATGTACCATGATGTGAAAGCTAACTATTGGTGGCTTGGACTGAAGAAGGATATGGCTAAGCTTGTAGCATCCTGCCTAACTTGTTAGCAAGTCAAGTATAAACATCAATGACCCTCTGGATTGCTGCAAGAAATTCAACTACCTGAATGGAAGTAGGAGCGCATCACTATGGATTTCATAGTTAGCTTACCTATAACCTCCAAAGGATATGACTCTGTATGGGTCATAGTGGACCGACTGATAAAGTCTACTCATTTCCTGGGAGTTAAGATCATATATTTTGCAGCTCAGTATGCACAGTTGTACATGGATGAGATTACGAAACTACAGGAGTGCTGATTTCCATCATCTCGGATTGAGGGACCCAATTCACCTCCAGGTTCTGGCAGAAGTTGCAAGAAACATTAGGAACACAACTGGATTTCAGTACTACATTTCACCCTCAAATGGATGGACAGTTGAAAGGACAATTTAGACACTTAAGGATATGCTAAGAATGGGTGTTTTGGAATTTGATGGTAGCTAGGATAAGTACTTACCCTTGGTTGAATTTGCCTACAACAATAGCTATCATTCATCCATCGATATGGCATCATATGAAGAATTGTATGGGAGGAAATGTCACTCTCTAGTCTATTAGGTCGAGCCTAGAGATAAATATATGGAAATACTAAAACTACTTAAGGAGACTACTAGAACGTATCCTTAATCAAAAGCAGTTAAAAATGGCCTTCAGTTGATAAAAGAGCTATGCAAACCCTAAGAGAAAAGATGTACATTTTGTCGTAAGAGATCAAGTCTTCTTAAAGGTCTCCCCAATGAAAAGTGTTATGAGATTCAGCAAGAAAGGAAAGTTGTTGCCTCGTTTTGTTGGTCCATTTGAAATTTTGGATAAGATTGGGGAAGTGTCTTATAGGCTTGCTCTACCTCCAACTATGACGCATGTGCACCCAGTTTTTCACATCTCCATATTAAGGAAGTACGTATCGGATCCATCTCATGTCTTGTTACCTCAAATGTCATAATAGGTGAGCAGCTATCCTATAAGGAATCACTAATAGCCATAGTGGATCAACAAGTGAAGAGGTTAAGAAACAAGGAGATACTCATGATTAAGGTCTAATGGCAAAATCATAGGGTAAATGAGTGCACTTAGGAAGCCGAGAAGGAGATGAGACAGAAGCATCCTCAGCTTTTCAAGAGCAATTAGGTAAGTATTAAAATTTGAGGATGAATTTCTTTTAAGGGGGGAAAATGTAACAACACACACCTAGCCTAGGAATTTTCGTGACAATTTGCTTGATTTAAAACTATTAAGGCTAAGTGTGTACTTTTATGGGAATTTTCGTACTATGTGATTGATTAGTATGTAGCATATTAATTAATTTTAATATGCATAATATAAGTTATTATTGTGAAATAATGACTTACATGAAGTGCATTAGCATAAAATAATTTATTTTACATAAAATGACTTTTCATGCAAAAAGGCAATTTTTAAGCATAAAATAATTTTATGAGTATTTTAAAATAATTTTTAAATAAATGTTTTAGGGGAAATTTACAAAAAATAATAAGAAAAAATATTTTATTTTTAATTACCTATAGTCATCCTCTAAATTAAATAAAAATCCCAAATACCTAAAAGCTCACTACACTAAAATACTCCTAACCTAGTTCATTAAATGTAATATTGGAAATTGTCCAAAATCCTATATTTAAATACTAAAATTCAGCCAGCTCTTGAATTCCAGTAGCCACACTCTATTATTTCATTATTTTTGCAGAAAAATTCTCCTAAAATTATTCTCTCTACCGAAATTCACAAAACACCTTCAACTTTGTGATTTCTTGACCATATTCATAAGTTTTTCTTTCCTTTCACTTTTTTATCTGATTTCTATAACATAAATTATGAGAAAATTATTTTAAACTAGGTATTTACTGATTTATATAGATTTAATTTAGTTTGGGTGAGTTTTGAAAGATAAATTAATTTCTCTACTGAAAATACCAACCTCTCTACGCGATTTCTCAAAAGGTGAATTAAACACTATAGTGGGGATTTCTATATAATTGTTTTCTAAATGGATTTTTGATTTGTTTCAATGAAAAATATCAAATTAAAAAATATTTCTAAATATTACTATAATGACCAAAAAGTTTCAAAAAATAAGAAAATTCAAGGTTCTCGTTCTAGAACTTAAAAGTTGGAAAATTCTATGATTACATATGTATGTGGCTGCCGATTTGTGTATGATGGAGTTCTAAACTGATAATTGTTTTTTTTTTTGGATGAAAAATAATGGTTTAAAACACTTATTTACATATTACTATAATGACCAGAAAATATTGGAAACAAGAAAACTCATGGTTTTTCATCCTAAAACCTAAAGTTGGAAATTTTCATGCATATGGACTTATATATGTGCCTATTCCTACATATTTATGTTTTAGAATGATTTTTGTTTTGATTGCATGAAAAATCTTGGTTCAAACCATGTTTCTATATATTACTGTAATAGATGGAAAATGCAAAAAGTAAGAAAATTCAATTTTTCTCCTTAATGATGTGTTCGGTCAACAATGGGATTTTTATCCCAATGTCTATAATTTTTATGTGATATATTTTATTGATTATTGACATGTATGTATGAATGATAAATGGTTAAATTACAAGTTGGTTGAAGGATTGACTCTAAACAAGGCTACACGCAATTTGGTATACTTAAAGTATCTTAACCTTATATTGTGATTAGTATGTGAACGTGATTAGATAATATAGAAGTAGGTTGTATGATGACTTGATAATGAATTAATGATCTTGAATTGATGAAGGGATTGATTGAATGAATTGGTCATAAGAGATAAGCATGACACTTCAAAGGCTATTTGTTAAGTTGACATATATCGAAGTGTTAAGTGTAATAAGATGATTGTTAAAGTCAATTGATATTAAGATAAGGATACTGTGTTGACCTTTGAAAGGTATTGACATGAATTATAATGTGTTTTCATATAGGCCTATAAAGTCTAAGTGTCCAAGACTTTTAAAGTCAACATATTATGTGCAAGTGATGAAGTGTACTTATATGTGCAACTCTAAGTGTATGTGAATGTTATATGTGCATGGGGTAGTTATGGGATAGGATAGCATGATGATTAAATAAAATACTAAGTATTGAATTAAATATTATTTTAGAGCTTAAGGAGTCTTAGAGGTTTAAGAGCTATGAGTACTAGGAGCGAAGGAACCATAAGGTGAGTGAACATTATGTTTCAAGTTACAAGTGCAATCTCTCATGTTTTGTGAACCTTTGATATCTTGACACCCAAGTTCTTTTCTATTTTAATGATTTCTTTATATGCTTGGGTTGCCAAAGGGCAATTGGTCCAAAATCATTTTTGATTATCCAATGATAATACCTTTTCAGTTGTTGCCCTAACTTATATTTTTCTAGAACTACACTGCTATTCATCTTTTGTTAAATAAGCTAAACTTCTATTGCTAATATGTTACATGTGATTGTATCCTTCAATGCTACTATTACCTTTATATGTTATGAATTATGTTATGAGTTATGTGTGAACATGGCAGCAACCTTCACTTTACATGTTATGAGTTATGTATGGACAAAGTAGCAACCTTCACTCTATATTATGTTACGAGTGGAGAATGCATCAACCTTCACTCTATATTATGCCATGATTGGACAAGGCAGTAGCCTTCACTCTATATTATGTTACAAGTGAATAAGGCAGTAGCCTTCACTCTATATTATATTATGAGTGGACAAGGAAGCGGCCTTCACTCTATATTATGTTACGAGCGGATAAGGCAGCAGCCTCCACTCTATATGTTATGAGTTATAAGCTGATTTCTATAAACCTAGTTAAATCGTAAGCCATGAACTGTGAATCATAAATTATGAACTATGAGCTATAAAACCCTCTAAGGGATATATGTTATTGTATAAGTCATATTGTTTACTCATTGAGATCATCTATCTCACTCCTTTTTCCTTATGTGGTTCTAGGTGAGCATTATAAGGAGGCAAGGTGACCGCTCAAGCTACCTACTCCACTTGGGAAATTAATAATACCATGCTATAATGAGTCCTTAGATGCTCCGAGAGTTATTATGGGAATTTTATTTTAGAATATCATATTGGTGACATTATTTGAAGTCTTATTATTATTTTCTTATGGATTATATTAAAGTATATTTTTAGCTTCCATAACTTAAGGTTTTTCCTTTATAAAAGGTTTTATTAAGTTAATGTATGAAGTTTGGTACGATCCTAGACAATTTTTGCATATGTGTAAGTGGGTTCTACGGGCGTGGGTGACCTTACATTTTCCCGTGTTCTAGGACCATCATATCTCCAAAATTAGGATGTGACAGGAGATGCGTTGAATTACTTAAGGACTATGATTGTCAAATTCTCCACCATCACAAAACAGTGAACATTGTAAAGGATGCTTTGAGTCCTAAATCGATGGGAAGCCTAGCCCACGTGGTTGTGAATAAAAGGCCTATTGTAAAGGAGTTAAGAGAATTATTTAGCTAGGGGTTAAGGATGGTGATCGGAGAATCGCAAGCTCTAATAGCACATTTTCAAGTGAAGTCAAAGTTATTAGAGGAGATAAAGACTTCACAAGATAAGGATCCACGATTGGTTAAGTTAAAGGATGAGACTGAGAAAGGAAATGAACCTGAGTTTGAAGTAGTCAATGGGATTCTAAAGTGTGGTAAGAGGGTATGTGTGCTTGATTTGAATGGACTAAGGGAGAAGATATTGAAAGAAGCACATTAGACGCCCTACTATGCTCATCCTAGAACTACCAAATTGTACCATGACATAAGAGTAAGTTATTAGTTTCTTGGACTAAAGAAGGACATGGCTAAGTTTGTGGCATCGTGCCTAACTTGTCAACAAGTCAAGTATAACAACCCACATCTACCTTAAAAGTTTTTGTGACAAATTGCTTGAAATTAAGGTTATTGTGATAAATTGTGTGACTATATGAAAATTTGGTGTGACGTGATTTACGGGTTTGGGGCATGTTAAATTAATTTTAATATATCCAATATGAATTATTATTGTAAAATAAATGATTTGAATAAAATGCATTAACATGAAATAATTTAATTTTTTGTAAAATGAATTTTCATGTACAAAGGTAATTTTAAGCATAAATTAATTTTATGAGTATTTTTAAAATATTTTTAAATAAAGGTTTTGGGGGGAATTTTAATGAAAATAATAAAAAAAATATTTTATTTTTAATTACCTATAGTTAGCCCAAAATTAATTAAAAAACCCAATTACCCAAAAGCCCACTACACCAAAACATCCTAACCTAGCTCATTAAGGGTAATCCTGGAAATTTCACCCAAAACCCTAATATTTAACCTAAATTTTGGCCAGCCCTTCATTCCAGCAATTTCCTATCTAGTTTCTATGAAATAAATTATGAGAAAATTATTTTGAATTGGTTGTTTACTAATTTTTATAGATTTAATTCTGTTTGGGTGAGTTTTTGAAAGGAAATTAAATTCTCTACTGAAAACACAAATCTTTCCGCGTGATTTCTCAAAAGATGAATCCTGTAACTTAAAATTTCAATTTTTATGCATAAACATCACTAAAGGAGGGTGATTTCTGTACCATTGCATTATAAAATAATTTTTGATGTGCTTTGATGAAAAATATTGGATTAAATTATATTTTTGTATATTTCTGTAGTGACCGAAAAGTTTTAGAAAACAAAAGAATTCAAGGTTTTCACTCTAGAACTTTAAAGTTGGAAAATTCTATGGTTTGATAACTCTACAGCTACCAAATTGTGATGTTTAATATTCTAAACTAATATTTATTTTGTTTGGATGAAAAATAATGATTTAAATCATGTGTTTGCATATCACTATAATGAACGAAAAGCGCAAAAAGCGCGAAAACTCATGATTTTCACCCTTATCCTTAAACTTTGGAATTTTCATGCATAATTATCATCTATGGCTGCCGAATCATACATGAAGATGTTCTAAACTAATATTACTATGATTGGATGAAAACTAATGGTTTAAACCACTTGTTTACATATTACTGTAATGACTAAAAAATACTGAAAACAAGAAAACTCATGGTTTTACATCCTAAAACTTAAAATTTGAAATTTCATGTACATGTCACACATATGGCTACCAATTCATGTAAATTAATGTTCTAAATGATTTTTGTTGTGTTTACATGAAATATCTTGGTTCAAACCATGTTTTTACATATTACTATAACAGATGGAAAGTGCAAAGAATAAGAAAATTCAGGTTTTTCTTTGAATAGGGCATTTGGCCTACATTGATATTTTTATCCCAATGTCTATAATTTTTATATCATTTATTTGAAGATTATTGACATGCATGTATGTATGATAAATGGTTAAATTGCATGTTGGTTGAAAGAATGACTATAGACTAGCCTAGAGGCAATTTGGTATACTTAAGGTATCTTAACCTTATGTTAGCATTAATATGTGAATGTGATTAGAGAATATGGAAGTAGGTTGTATGATGAGTTAATAATGAATTAATGATCTTGAATCTATGAGGAGATTGATTGAAGGAATTGGTCATATGAGGTAAGCATGATGCTTGAAAGGTTATTTGTTAAGTTGACATGTATGGAAGTATTAAGTATACTAAGATGATTGTTAAAGTGAATTGATATTAAGATAATGATATTATGATGACCTTAGAAAGGTATTGACATGATTGTAATGTGTTTTTATTTGGGCCTATAAGGGCTAAGTGTGCAAGACTTTTAAAGTCAACATATGATGTGCAAGTGATGAGTGCACTTCTATGTGCAACTCTAAGTGTATGTGAATGTTATATGTGCATGGGGTAGTTATGGGATAGGATAGCATCATGATTAAATAAATACTAAGTATTAAATTAAATATTATGTTAGAGATTGAGGAGTTTTAGAGGTTCAAAAGGGCTATGTGTACTAGGAGCAAAGGGACCACAAGGTGAGTAAACACTATGTTCATGCTACAAGTGTGAGTAACCATTATGTTTCAAGTTACAAGTGCAAGCTATCATGTTTTATGAACCATTGATATCTTGAAACCCAAGTTCTTTTCTATTTTAATGATTTCTTTATATGCTTGGGTTGCCAAAGGACAATTGGTCCAAAACCATTTTTGATTACCCAGTGATAATACCATTGCAATTATGATAAGAATCAAGATTCCTTGCAAGAATCCTATAAATATTTGCAAGATAAAGATTTCAAGAAGGTTTTTCAAGGTTGTCATTTCTACTAAGATAGCCTACAAAGACATGCAATCCAACCATTGTACATGATTGGTAAATCATCCAAGAAGAATATGAGATTGTAGGAAGTTTCATATAAATCAATCAAGAATATTTGGATCACGAGCTTTGCATATGGATACAATTATATTCAAGGACGCTTCAAGGGCTTAATCAATCTATTCAAACCCAATATGAAGATGAAGAGGCCAAATTGCATTCCTATTTGCTTGGGCCTAATCTATTCAAATGTTTATAAGGCTGCTATTCTTTACTCAAATTAGGCCCTCTATATTTGTGCTTTTCAAATTCAATTTATCTTGTTTTATTTAGTATTTGGGCTGCCTATGTTATGTATACAGCCCAAGAGTTGTTTAAACTATTTTATTTACATGTTTTAATTAGTTTTGGGCCTATTTTATGTTAGGTCGAAGGCCTATCCAAATTTTATAGTTTAATTAATTAGATTTCAATTTCTAGTTAGGAAATAGCTTCTCTTGTATAGGAAGGATTCCTAACTTGTTTTAGAATTCAATTCTAACTTAGCTATTATTTAGAAATTAGTTTCTAATTAGGAATCTTTAATCCTTATATGGAAAGATTTCATAATCCTTAGCTGATTCTAATTTAGGGTTAAGCTTCTATATAAACTCAACCATTCATATAAAATTAAGTAATGTTATGATCAATAAAAATTTAGTTTTTTTAAGAGTGTGATCTCTTGGTTTTGATTGTTGCTTGCATCAAGTTCATACAATCAAAGCTAATTACTTTGTGTGTATTTATTCCAAGGTTCTCTTCCACGAGTTTGGTATTGTGTCATAGAGATCATCATCTAAAGGTGATCATATTCCAAGGTACTTTATCATGGGTTGGATTTGGGTCGCGGACTCGGGGAAAACATGATTTAGCTTTCTGAGGAGTTACTTCCAAGCATAAAGATATTTGGGTCTCAAGTTTAATATACTTGGGGTTCATATTAGTTTGGTATCAGAGCTTAGACTCTAAATCAGGTTATTGTTTCCATTTCATTTGTGTTTCTCATTTTTCTTTGTTTTTGTGCTCGTTAAATTCCTTTGTTTTCATCTTGTTAACTTTGTTGTTCATGTTTCAGGTTTGAAAATTATAAAAAAAAAAAGAAAAAAAACAAAACAAAATCGTTTTACCTTCTTTGATTCATGTCTTATTTTTGTTCATCTCTTTGTTTCTTATCCTATTTGTATTTCTATTCCTTGTTTCGTTGGAAGGTCAAAACCATACTTACTTGGGGAACCAATTCAAATTCAAAAAGAAAGAAGGAAGGACTCACCCAAGCTTGAAGACTTCAAATTTGGTTTGGCTTTTTATATTTAATCTTTAATTTGTTTGTTAATTTTCCTTTCAATTTGTTGCTGTAATTATTAAGAGAGAGAGAGAGAGAGAGAGAAAAAGAGAGAGAAAATCAGAATTTAAAAGAGAAATAAAAAAAGAACCAAAAAAAGAAGGAAAATTTATCCAAAAAGAAAAGAATAAGTAAAAAGTGTTTAAATATGACTTTTTGGTGTATTTATAGAAATTATTTGGTTCATAAAGTGAAGAGGACAAGAAAAGAAGTTGATTTTCAAGATTATATAAGAAGAATCAAAGATTTCAGCATTCCATAAGGAGTTTGACCAAGTCTAAGCATCCTTCCAAAACAGGCTAGGATTGGTTTCCTACTCCTTTCCAAATTTTGGTTTGACTTTTCTAATCCTATTTTCATTCTGATTTCTTGCTAGTTCATTTCAATCCTTGTTAATGTCTCATTAGATTTCCTAATACCATCAGAATTCCTATATTGTTTTCCTAGTTCTATTAGGATTTTAACTTTTGTCTTCCAATTTCAATTAGGATTTCTATTTCTATTTCTATTTTTCTTCGTCAAAATTCTAATTTTATTTTCCTAGTTCAATTAGGATTTTTAGTTTCCTAGTGTCATTAGGATTTCTTATTTCTTGTTTCTTATTTCATTTTGAGTCTTTGTATTTTATTCACATTGTACTTTAGTAAGATTGTGTTAATTTGATTTTTGCAACTAATCTTGGCAAGAGATTTGAGTGGAAAAAGGCTAAGTGTGAGCACATTTAAAGAAAAACCATTGGTTAAGTGTAAAACTAAACACGAGTGAACTTGAGTGACAAAATGACTTGAGTGAAATATATGAGGGAGTGAAGTGAGGAAATTATTCTCTACTTTTACTAACTTTGTTTTACAGCTTAATGATGAGTGGAACCCAAGGAAATCCACATGGGGAAATAGACAGATTCCAAGCCTTACATGATTTACTCCAAGCGACGGAGAGAAGGTCCAATGAAAGAATGGACCAACTTGAACAAAGAAGTGTGGAGATAATGGACCAGTTAGAATCTTCATTCATGAGGGGACAACCATTAAATTTTCCTAGACAAGCTAGGCATGTACTAAGGAGAGTGTGGGATGGGATTGAAGTGAGGGTAAATCATTGGTGATGTTGATGAAGAAGAAGTGAGGCCAAGAGCTAGACAAGATGACATTAATGGTGGAATAAAATTGAAAATTCCAATATTCCATGGAAGAATAGATCTCAAAGCATACTTGAATTAGGAAAAGAAGATTGAATTAGTGTTTGATTGTCATAACAACACTAAATCCAAGAAATTGAAACTTGTTGTTGCTGTATTTGATGGATATGCCATTGCTTGGTGGGATGATACCAAGTAAAAACGGAGAAGAAATAAAGAAAGACCCATCAAAGAATGGAGGGACTTAAAAGCAATCATGAGAAGAATATTTGTACCAAGTCACTACTATAGAGAGCTGTACAATCATCTTTAAAACCTAACTCAAGGGTCTATAAGGAATACTACAAAGAGATGGACGTAGCCATGATTCGAGCAAATGTGGAAGAAGATAATGAGGCTACAATGGCAAGGTTCCTCAATGGCTTGAATAAGGAGATTGCAAATGTGGTTGAGCTATAACCATTTATGAAGCTTAAAGATTTACTTCATCTTGCTTTGAAAGTTAAGAAGCAATTGAAGAAGAGAAGTACCAATTGGCTATCTACCTCCTACAATGCACTATTCAAATCAAATTGGAGAAAAGATGACAAGTCTTTTCCATCAAAGCTTAAGGTCGATTCCAAAGAAGCTCTAAAGATGACCTTCCTAAGTAAAGACAAAGGTAAAACTATGCCTTCTAATTCTAGAAATATTATATGCTATAAATGTTAAGGTGTAAGTCATTACAAGAAGAATTATCCAAACAAAAGGATAATGTATATGCAAGATGGGGAGTATTATTCGACTAGTGACGAAGAAGCTGAGGAAGAAAGAATGCCACTTCTTGAAGATGCAAGTGACAAAGAAGAGGACAATCTACCTGAAATAGCCAAAGATGGGAGGTCTCTTGTTACATGGAGATTGTTGAACATGCAAGTCTAACATGATGATAATGTGCAACAGAGGGAAAATTTATTTCAAACTAGATGCCTTGTAAAAGATAGAGTTTGTGATGTCATCATAAAAAGGGGTAGTGTAACCAATGTTGCAAGTACTACTTTAGTTAAGAAACTAGGGTTACCTACTTCTAAGCATCCTCACCCTTATAAACTAAAATGGCTTAATGATTGTGGGGAAATTAGGGTGACAAGGCAAGTTCTAGTAGCTTTCAAGATAGGTCGATATAATGATGAAATTTTATTTAATGTTGTGCTTATGCAAGCAGTTCATCTATTGTTGGGATGCCCTTGGCAATTTAATAGAAGGTTGATGCATGATAGCTACACCAATCACTACTCTTTTGAAAAGGATGGAAAGAAGATAGCTCTTGCACCACTTTCATCTAGAGAAATCTATGAGATTGAGTTGAAAAGAATTCAAAAGGAGAGAGAAAACAATAGTGAAGAAAAGAGTATGAGTGATGATGTTCCAAAAGAAAAAGAGAGTGCAAAAGTAAAAAGAAAAAAATTAGAGGAAAGAAAAAAAAGAGTGATGATTTGAATAAAGAGAAACAAGTTTGTATAAGTGAAAAAGAAAAGATGGCTTTGTTTACTAATAAACTTACTTTTTCTTTGTCTACTTTTCTTGTTTCTTTCTTTTAGGGTTTCAAGGAAGGATTTTCATAGAGCAAACGAGATGTAAATTCTACAATCCTAATAACTAAAGAGAATGGAGCTAAGATAAGAATTGTGTTTGGAAAGACTTGCTTACATGTGTTGATTGCACAAGTTCCTATCTATAGACATAGAGCTTTGAGCTTTGAAGAATTGGCCCTTAAGTTGCAATCTCCAGGTGAGTATTGTGATTCTCTTCAAATTTTAATTTTAATTCCTATTTCCTTCATGTAGGTATAGATTCAAGGTAGAATCATTTTGAGAAGGGAAGGAATGATGAGAATCAAGATTCCTTACAAGAATCCTACAAATATTTGCAAGATAAAGATTTCAAGAAGGTTCTTCAAGATTGTCATTTCTACTAAGATAGCCTACAAAGACATGCAATCCAACTATTGTACATGATTGGTGAATCATCTAAGAAGAATATGAGATTGTATGAAGCTTCCTATAAATCAATCAAGGATATTTAGATCATAAGCTTTGCATATGGATCCAATTATTTTCAAGGAAACTTCAAGGGCTTAATCAATCTATTCAAGCCCAATGTTAAGATGAAAAGGCCAAATTACATTTATATTTGCTTGGCCCTAATCTATTCAAGTGTTTACAAGACTGCTATTCTTCATTCAAATTGGACCCTCCATATTTTTGCTTTTCAAATTCAATTTTTCATGTTTTATTTAGTGTTTGGGTTGCCTATGTTATGTATACAGCCCAAGAGTTGTTTAAACTACTTTATTTACATGTTTTAATTAGTTTTGGGCCTATTTTATGTTAGATCGAAGGCCTATCCGAATTTTATAGTTTAATTAATTAGATTTCAATTTCTAGTTAGGAAATAACTTCTCTTGTATAGGAAGGATTCCTAACTTGTTTTAGAATTCAATTCTAACTTAGTTATTATTTAGAAGTTAGTTTATAATTAGGAATCTTCAATTCTTATATGGAAAGATTTCCTAATCCTTAGCTGATTCTAATTTAAGGTTGAGCTTCTATATAAACTCAACCATTCATGTAAAATTAAGTTATGTTATGATCAATAAAATTCAGTTTTCTTAAGAGTGTGATCTCTTGGTTTTGATTCTTACTTGAATTAAGTTCATACAATCAAAGCTAATTACTTTGTGCATATTTATTCCAAGGTTCTCTTCCACAAGTTTGGTATTGTGTCGCGGAGATCATCATCTAAAGGTGATCATATTCCAAAGTGCTCTATTGCAGGTTGGATTTGGGTCGTGGACTTGGAAAAAATCTGATTTAGCTTTCCAAGGAGTTACTTCTAAGCGTAAACATAATTGGATCTCAAGTTTAATATACTTGGAGTTCGTATCAAATTATTGCCCTAACTTATATTTTTTCTAGAACTACATTATTGTTCATCTTTTGTTAAAAAGCTTAACTCCTATTATCATTATGTTACATTTAATTGTATCCTTTAGTGCTACTGTTACCTTCTTATGTTATAAATTATGTTATGAGTAATGTGTGAACATAGCAGCAGCCTTCACTTTATATGTTATCAGTTATGTGTGGACAAGGCAGCCACCTTCACTCTATATTATGCTAGGAGTGGACAAGGCAGCAACTTTCACTCTGTATTATATTACGAGTGGACAAGGCAGCAGTTTTCACTCTATATTATGTTAGGAGCGGACAAGGAAACAACCTTCACTCTATATGTGTTATGAGTTATAAGTTGATTTCTATAAACCTTGTTAAATTTCAAGCCATGAACTATGAATCATAAATTTTAAATGATGACCTATGAAATCTTCTAAGGGATATATGTTATTATATAAGTCATATTTGTTTACTCATTGAGATCATCTATCTCACTCCTTTTTCCTTGTGTGGTTCTAGATGAGCATTATGAGAAGGCAAGGTGATCACTCAAGCTACCTACTCTATTTGGGAAATTCCCTTGTCAAAGTTTTAATAATACCATGTTATGATGAGTCCTTAGATGCTCCAAAAGTTGTTATGGGAACTTTACTCTAAGATATTATGTTGGAAAATTTACTTGGAGTCTTACTATTATTTTCTTATCAATTATAATAAAGTATATTTTTAGCTTCCGCAACTTAAGGTTTTTTCTTTATAAAAGGTTTTATTAAGTTAATGTATGAGGTTCGATACGATCCTAGGCAATTTTTCATATGTATGAGTGGGTTCTGTAGGCGTAGGTAACCTTATGTCTCCCCATGTTCTATGACCATCATGTCTCAAAATTTGGGATGTGACATCAAGCATGAACACCAATGACCCTCTAGACTGCTACAAGTGATTAAACTACCTAAATGGAAGTGGGAGCATATCACGATGGACTTCATTGTTGGTTTACCTAGAACCTCCAAAGGTTATGACTTTGTATGGATCATAATTGTGTGATTAATGAAGTCAGCTCATTTTTTGGAAGTTAAGACCATGTACTCTGTAGCCCATTATGCACAGTTATATATTGATAAGATCATGAAACTGCATGGAATACTGATGTCCATCATATTGGACTGAGGCACTCAATTCACCTTAAGGTTCTGGCAAAAGTTGCAAAAAGCATTAGGAACTCAATTGGACTTCAGTACTATATTTCACCCTCAAATAGATGGATAGTCTGAAAAGGCAATTCAGACACTAGAAGACATGTTAAGAATGTGTGTCCTGGATTTTAGTGGTAGCTGGGATAAGTACCTATCTTTGATCAAGTTTGCCTATAACAATAGTTACCATTCGTCCATCAACATGGCACCATATGAAGCCTTATATGGAAGGAAATGTCATTCTCTAGTTTGTTGTGTTGAGCCTAGAGACAAATATGTGGAGATGCTAGAATTGCTCAAAGAGACTATCAAAAAGGTACCATTAATACAAGATTGACTAAAAATGGCTTTCAATCGACAAAAGAGCTATACGGATCCCAAAAGAAAGAACGTTCATTTTGCCCTGGGTGATCACATTTTCTTGAAAGTTTCCCCAATGAAAGGTGTTTGAGGTTCAGTAAGAAAAGGAAGCTATTGCCTCATTTCGTCGATCATTTTGAGATCTTGGATAAGGTTAGGGAAGTATCTTATAGTCTTGCCCTACCCCCAACTATGGCATATGTATACTCAGTATTTCACATCTTAATGTTGAGGAAATATGTATCAAATCCATCCCATGTTCTGTCACCTCCAAAAATTGCAATAGATGAGCAACTATCTTATAAAGAGTTACCAATAGCCATAATGGATCAATAAGGGAAAATGTTAAGAAACAAGGAGATACCTATGATCATGGTCCAATGGCGAAATCATGGAATAGACGAATATACTTGGGAAGCCGAGGAAAAGATTCAATAGAAGCATCCTCAGCTTTTCAAGAGCATATGAGTAAGTGCCTAAATTAGAGCACAAATTTCTTTCAAGGGGGGAGAATGTTATAACCTATACCCGGGCTAGGAGTTTCATGACAAATTTTTTGATTGCAAACTACTATGACAAAGTATGTGCTTTCATGAAAATTCATGTGTTATATGATTGATGAGTAAGTGACATGCTAGATTACCTCTAATATGCATAATATGAATTTTGGATATAAAATAAGTGATTTATGCAAAGTGCAAAAGCATTAAATGATTTATTGTATACAAAGTAAATTTTCATACACAAAGTGATTTTTAAGCACAAAATAACTTTTATGAGCATTTTTAAAATATTTTTAATTATATATTTTGGGGAGATTTTAATGAAAATAATAAGCAAAATATTTTATTTTTAATTATTTAAAATTAGCCGATAAATCAAATTAAAGGCCCAACCCACCAAAAGGCCAACACACCAAAACACTCCTAACCTAGCTCATTAATGATAAACTTATAATTTTGTACCAAAAATCCTAAACCTAAGTTAAATTTTGGTCTCCCTTGATAGCCACCATTCTATTTTCCCATTAGATTTTTATAGGAAAAGTCTCTCAAAAACCCTCTCTCAACCAAAATTCAGAAGGTGCATGTAAACCTTGCGATTTTGTGATCGTCTTCGTAAGTTTTTTTCTTCTTTCAAGCTATTATTTGATATTTATGAAACTAATCATGAGTAATCCATATGGAGCTATATATTTATAATTTTTTCTTCTTGTTAAATTTTTCCCAGGTTGTTTTCTTGAAGGAGAAACTAATTTCCAACAGTAAACACAACTCTTGCTTCACAAATCCATCAATGGTAAACCCTAAAACCTGAAAGTTGGAAATTTCATGCATATGGATACTGAGGGGGGGGCAATTTATTTTTCTTTGCTTTTTAAACTTATTTTTGTTATGATTACATGGAAAATATTAGTTTAAATCATGTGTTTACATATTATTATAATGATCGAAAAGTGCAAAAAGTAAAAATATCCATGGTTAAGAGGATTCGACCTACCTTGGGATTTTGATCCCAAGGCCTATGATTTTTGTATGATACATTTTTATGATTGTTAATATGTATATATAAATGATACATGACTTAATTACATGCTAGTTGAAAGAGTAGCTCTAGGAAACACCTAGAGTGATTCAACTATACCTAGGTTATCCAAACCCAAGTTGACATGTTTGATTAATTTGTGTACATGATTAAGTGTCATCTGAATTAGACCTTATAATGTTTTAATTGTAAATTAATGATCTTAAATTTACTATGAGATTGATTGTTTGAATCGTTCAAAGCAAATAAGTATGACTCTTTCAAGGCTTACTTGCTAAGTTGATGTATATGGAAAGTGTTAAGTGTGACAAGTTGAAAGTTAAATTGAATTGGTATTAAGATTATGATTTATTGTGTTTGGCTTTAAAAAGTCTTGGTGTGAGTTATTATTTGATTTCATATAAGCCTAAGAAGGCAAATATGCAAGACTTAAAAGTCAACATGTTATGTGTAAGTGATGAGTGCTTTGTAAGTGCAACTCCAAGTATATGTGAATGATATATGTGCATGGGGTAGTTATAGGATAGGATAGCATGATGTTAAGTAAATGTTAAGTATTGAATTATAATATTATGTTAAAGATTGAGGATTGTTAGAGGTGCAAGGACTACAGGCATTTGGAGCTAAGGAACCACAAGGTGAGTAAACATTATGTTCATGTTACAAGTACAAGTTATCATAATATGTGAACCTTTAATATTCTTGAACCCTAAGTTCCTTTCTATTTTCAATTATTATTATATGAGTTCTTTGTTAAGCTTGAGTTGCCGAAGGACAATTAGTCCAAAATCATTTTTGATTATTCAATGATAAGAAAGAACCTTTGTGATTGCTGCCTTACCTTATATTCTTTTTGGAACCACACTATTGTTTATCTTTCATTCAATAAGCTAAACTTCTATTGCTATTATGTTATATATGATTGCATTCTTCAATGCTATTGTTATAAGTGATTGCCATTAGCTCTAGTTACGGTACCAATGAACCCTTTTATGCAGAAATTCTTGTGTTGATGCAGGAAATCATCGTAACCTATGTACATCGTCTTAACCCGATGGATAGAGGTAGTGTATCCACCTCGGCTAGAAGGGGCAGTTCTAGCTGTAGGGCCTGATTAACTCAATGCTTATTACATTATAAGAGTTAGAATTTGGTTTGATGCCACCTTTCCTCTAGTGTTCGAGTAAATATGGCAACTACTTTTACTCTCTATATGATAAGTGATAAGTGTGTTTTCTGTGAACCTTGCTAAATCGTAAACTATGAATCATGAATTATGAATCATGAACTATGAGTTATGAGCTATGAGCCCCTTTCTAAGGGAAATGATATTTTCTTATGGATTGTATTTGAAGTATTTTTAACTATTCTTCTACAAATTAAGGTTTCCTTTTTGCTAATGTTCAAATTAAGTTAATGTATGAGATTTAGGTATGATCCTAGGCAATATTTCTATGTGCATAAGTGGGTTTTACGGGCGTGGTTGACCTTATGTCTTCCCATGTTCTAGGACCGTCATATCTCCAAAATTGGGATGTGACAATCTCATACTGTACTCTTTCTCATTATATTATAATTGGTAAATTTATCACAATAAATCTCATGTTATTACACTACTATTCTAATCCAACTCCTTTTTAGTTCCCTATATCCTATAGTTTGATTTTCCCTTTTCTCTTCCTAAAGAAGATTCATTTATTTCTTAATAAAGGTCTTCTTATTTAGCTCAATAAGGTATGTACGTTCTTTTAAATTTTCAAGTTCTTCTTATAATGCATCCAATCAAACTTAACCATTGTACATGTCATGTACTTCAATTTTAATTCTTATTGACATTTATATTTATGCATTTCCTTCTCTTTTACTTGCTTCCCCTATTTGATTATCATTTTATTAATCATCTTCCTTTCTAATTCCTAACTTATGTCTCGATAAGTATAATGGAAATATATAATTTCACTTAGTTGATGTCATCCCTTAGCCTTTTCTAATATGGTTGTCTGAATCTTTATTTCTATTATTCAAATATATGGTCCATTTACTATCTATAGTTTTTTTTTTAATACTTAGATGATATCCCTTATTCTCCTTTCGTACTTCATCTTTCAATAATGTTGAGCATCTTATTATTAAACTTGTGTCAACTTTCCTTTTGTCATATCTATGTTCTTATTTTGACTAATTCTTTTTTTTTTATACTATATTACTTTAAGCCTTTATTTGAACTATGGTTACCTTGAAATACTTTTCATCTTTTTCATTTGAGTACATCCTTCTCTACATGAACTCATCCTCTTTATTTCTGAGAATGATCCTTAGGAAAACTAGTACCATCAATTGTGTCACTGGTTGAGTGGCATTAAAGGGTATCTATTAAGGCATCCATGACAAAACTATGTCATTACCTTTGTAAACCTTTAAATGAAGAGCTATTTTCATCAGTAATTCCCTCATATATTAAGTTCCTTATCAAGCAGTTCATTTGCTTAATTTATTTCAATATGTCAGTAAGGGTTGAGTGAGCTCCTTCACCTTTTTGGGCATCTAAATTGCCACTATAGCAATAGAGGATGAGGTGTCTATTTCCTTAACCATCTTATTTCATCACATTATCTCTTTATCTAGTAGGTTTTCTTCATTTCCTGACTTCATGTCTAATGGCAGATCTTATTTACTTTCTCATTAAGAGGCATTGTCCCAATTGAGTAAATACCATTTATTCATTATAGAAGAGTTTAACATTCGAATTAACCTTTCATCTCATGCTCTCATTATAGTGAGATGTTCCCACTTCATAGTGTTCCTCACCAGGGTGATAATTATAGTCTTAAATGTAACATCTTTCTATAAGCCAATTTCTTTTCAAGAATTACATAACTTCTCATTAATTCACTCATTCCTTAATGATTTCACATTTTTTTTTCTCTATGTCTAACTCATTTGGAACATGTAGCAATCTCGTCAAAATCCCATAAACTCTATTCTCCTATACTCCTGTAGTCTTGCACACTCTTGAATTATCACACTTAAATATTTACACTTCTTATTCTTACTTAAAATAAACATCATTTTAACCAATTGATTACATAAAATAAATAATCCATTAGGACTAGTCCCAATTGCAACACCTTATTAGATAATTTTTCTTTCCATATTAAAATATTCATCCTATTTGAACTAAACTTTTTTTTTCTATAATTCACTTATCTTTATAATTTTTCTCTATTTATCTTTCTATAATCTTATCTTTATCAATAAAGTTCCTTTATCCAAATTATTTCATCCCTTATGTTACATTCTCTTTAACCCTTATAATCTCCTTTGCCTCATAATTTTCTTTGTTTTCCACCTTAAAACTTAATCCATACACTTGCTTCATTGAGTTACTTTCAAAGCTTACCATTTCTTATGGCATCTACTTTTAACTTATTCAATTCTATTTCATCATCAATTCAATTTTAACGTAATATATTTCTCTTAGATGGGGTTTGTCTAGTAAGTTAGCTTCATAAACTCCTTTTGTGTCATAACTTTTGTTTCCTTTAGTTCTCTTTAATTCAATTACTTCATATATCTACTATTTCTGCATACATTCTTTGCCTTATCATTCACTAATTTTACCTTTCCACATCTCACTTACTTTGCTTGACCATATTCAAGTTGTTTTCCTAATTAACATATAATTCCCTAATTTCATACCTATATTATTTTATAGGTATTCTACTCATTGTGAACTTATTCTCGATATAAGGTATTTTATCCAAAATCAATCCATGTTTTTACATTAATTCATTCTTAACTTACACTTATACTTTTTAAGTTAAATCTTCTTTAGCCCTTTACTTTCTTTTTAAAGACTATTCCTTAATCATATATACCTTCTTATAACATGCATCTTTCTTTTGGAATGATCCAACATCAAATCATATTCCACTTTGGTCCTTTACCAACCTCACAACTTTATTCCCTTAGTGGGTTAAGAACTTTCTTATTACACATACATAATTGCCTTTCTTAAAGGTCACATTAGCATATATATGATTGATCACTTCCTTTTTTGAATACAAAGTGATCTTTTTTTAGATCACTCTAGATTAATATTCTTCCTTTGACTATACTTAATATTTACATAAGTGAAAGAAAAATCCTTACCTTTCTTGTGGTTCTGGTCTATAAGGTAGCATCTAAGCCGTAGCTTATTAATATCATTCATTTAGTTCATGTTGTGTACTTATATATATATATATATATATATATATATATATATATATATATATATATATATATATATATATATATATATATAATTTAACTAATTTATTTCATTCTCATATTGATCATTACTAAACATAATTTCTCTTCTTTTAGCATCAATCACAAATATCATTTAACAATTCCATATAGTTCACATATCAAACAATTGTCAAATGTAAGCATTTCATATAGCATAACATTATACGTATCAATCATTGATCTAAGTTGGATCAAAACTTAGTCAACTTCTCTTTCTAATCCTAGCAAATCAATTCAAAATTACTTAACATGTTTACTATGTGTTTATTCCATAGATATAATTCATTAAAAGATCATAATTTTGAAAAGATCCAGAAATACCTTAAGTCATGGAATGAGCCTCAAAATAGCTAGCACTACACAATTTTCGGAACTGCGACCTATTATCACTACCGCAATCTAAATGTCACGACTGCAACTAATTTAAGACAAAACAGTGAATTTAGACCTTGAGATATAGTGTGTTTTGTGACACACCATGACTTAGGGTGTGACAGAGAATCACAACTACGATTAAGATGTCACAACAACGACTTAGCTCTAATGAATAACGCACATTATCTTCCCGCGCAGGTCAACTTTAAAAGGCCTAACTTTTAGCTACAAATGAGTTATGGGGCCTATAATATATTGAATTGAAACTTGTTCAAATATCTATATTTGTGCTAGGGTTTACCAACACCGCCCACTTTTGGGTCCGAATTCAATCATTTGAAGCTATTTTAGAGGCTCTAAAGTTATTCATTCACCTTTTTTATGCTTCATGGGCCATTTTGTTTGGTTCTATTATGGGGCCTTAGTTCAGCCTTTTATAACATTAAGGTTTCACTATTAAGCATATAATTATGTTTATTATTGCTCTAAAGAGCAGTTCAAACATCAATTATCCCAACTTTCATACAATAGGCATATATTGTATAGATACAAAAGAACTACAGTATTGTGTCAATTATTTCCCAATTGTTATTCTTTACTATATGTACATATGTAACATTTTCTATATTCCAAAATCTAATCAAAATCTATTTGTTCATAATCTAGTCTCATTAATTCCTAGAGCCCCTCCCATTATTATTATAATACTTGCATTAGGATATCTTATATCCTAAACATTGCACATGCTCTAGTATATGCAAGGGTAAATATATTCATGATACTATTCACATTTCATGAACTTTTCATGAAATCACATTTAGGTTTTCACTTAATAGCATTTAGCTAATAGTCGTCACACATAAACATCGAAAGCACTAAGAATGTAATATACCTTCATCCTTATTCACATTATGTAAATATTTTTCAGAACATCAATTGCACTAAACCATATTGATAATTGATAGTTTCAGTATAATTGGAAATTTATTACTAATAAAACACATGTACATATTCATTTATACTCTTTTATGCATATGTAATCATTTTCTCATATACATGTTTTATCCTTTCATCCCATTTCCATGATATATAGTTCAATCATATACATCATTCATATCTCATTATTATTTCTTTGTCCATAGTCATTGCACACGTATCAGACATCAAACTAAAAGAGTTAAACCTTTATGAATAGCGTGGATCTAGACTTGATGATAGACTTCAAATAACAAAAAGGGATTCTTATGCTCTATATTTTAACCTATAATCATAATAGTTATAAAGTTTATAAAAGTGTGAGGCCTCGCCCAAGCACTGGTCCAATCTGCTGAGAAATCAAAATGCTCTTTGGGAGAAACTCCACAATTGGAACTCGCTGTGAGTTCAGAAAATTGATTTATGTGATTTTGAAGTTTGTGAAAGTGAGTTGCCACTTTAATTTACTTATTTTAATTAGGAAAATTAAAGAAAACCCAAATTAATTGACTCCAAAAATATTTTGATTTTATCCCAACAGAAAAGCACTAATCCACAAGTGACCAAAGAGGGTTTGGGGATCAGATTTTGGTAATTACACAATTAAGAAAGTATTGATTTTCTTTAGTTTGGCTAAAAATTGCAAAATAACTCTTAAAAAAAGAATTTTCGTGTATGTATGAATAGGAATAGAATGATGCATGAAACAGATATATATGATAAGATGGAATGACAATTATATATAAATAAGCAGAAATAAATCATATTTAATTATTACAAAGTCAAAATGATTGAAATAAAGAGGATCTTCCTCTAGCCCTTATGGGTACTAGGGAAAGCACACATTCCTCAACTATACTAAAGAAATGAAAGTACATATTTGGAAATAAATAACGAATAAAAAGGGAAAATGTTATTAAAAATGATTTTGGAGTTGATGCCTTACAGATGGCAGCCTGTGTATCCTATTAAATAGGAATCAAACCCCACACAGTTTTTCCTTCTTACGAAGGAGGGGTTCTAGAAAGAAAAGTGTTGGTTTGTTTGTTAATTTAATTCTAATTCTTAAATTAATAAATTTTAGATCTTTTTTGTTTTAAGCCTAAAGAGAATTCTAGATCTGAGTTTAGAATTTTGAAAATGGAAAAAAGGAATTATACCTTTGCTTTCCTTGATTTTCAGATGAACGGGGCGAGCTTAACTCAGAATCTAAGCTCTGAAGTTGAACCTTAAACAGTGAAAGGTTAGCAAACTAGTGTAATGAATGTAAATTGAAAAGAAATTGAAATAATGGCTTTTATATCAAATTTCAAGCAAAACTTATGCCCAACAAGCAGAGCAATATAGGAGAGTTTTTACCTTGGAATCCCCCCTAAATGAGCTAGAAGGAGACTCTATTTATAAAGCTGCTGAAGAGGATGCGGGCAGCACTGGTGGCGGCACCAATAGGTTATCGGCAGCACGGGTGGCACCCATAGCACGCTAGCCAGTTGGGCGGCACGTTGGGCATGCCGCCCTTGCTGCTGGTAGGCTAGGCATGCTGCCCAGCAGCCAGCATGCTTTGGGCAGCACACCGCCAAACAATTAGTCCAACTATTTTCACACATTTCTGGCCGTTTCTAGTCCCTTTCATATTTGATTTGAGACCGGTTTGATTCTATGAGTTCGTGACTAAAAAGCAGTCGACTTTAGGTGAACGATTCAAGAAATTTATTTTTCAATCGGGTGCTGCCCCTTTGATCCCTGCTCGCTAACCGGCTAGCCGGACCGCCGTATGCATAGCGCACTATTCTTAATAGGTGTCAAGCTGCAGCCGAATCATAAGGGTGCAAATTTGAGGGTTCATAGTTG
Organism: Reutealis trisperma; assembly: GCA_947687605.1. Taxonomy (NCBI): domain Eukaryota; kingdom Viridiplantae; phylum Streptophyta; class Magnoliopsida; order Malpighiales; family Euphorbiaceae; genus Reutealis; species Reutealis trisperma. The sequence goes on from CANTUT010001589.1 coordinate 245,683, forward strand.
CCCCCTCATCAGAATTGGCTTTAAGCAAAAGGCAATTCTGATGATAGTGAACCCTAAAAAGAGATGCCATGTCAGACTTTGGGCTTGTGCTCTTGCAACATTAGATTTTTGGCTTATATGTTCTTTTACCATGTCAGATTCTAGGCTATGCCATGTCAGAACCTGGGCTATACCCTGTCATACTCTAGGCTTGTGATATCTGCTTATGCTTATCATACATGAGGACATTCATGCTTTGTGCAAACTGAACTTTATGAAGAAGGACAAACATGGTATAAATATATAAACCTTTTAGGAAAGGGCCCATAGGATAAATAAGGTTTTGTCAATGGCTATTGGTTTGACCTTGGCATTGGATGTGAGAATGGTCATGGTGATCTTCAATTAAGGCTATATGTCTAGCCTAATTGTTGGAGGTAAAGATGATTTGGTGAATTTTAATCAAGGCTACCTGTTTTGCCTAGACTTTAAGATTTGGAGATTTGGTCCACCTAGGAAATTCAAATTGGTTTAGCAAGGCCACTTGTTTGGCCCTACTATTAGGGAGATTATGATCAAAGTTACCTGTTTGGCTTTGATGTTTGGGGGAATTGGGATCAAAGCTATTTGTTTGGCTTTGGTGGTTGGGAGGATTATAGTCAAAGCTATCTGTTTGGGTTTGGTGGTTAGGAGGATTAAGGTCAAAACTATCTGTTCGACCTTATTGGTTAGGAAAGTTGGAATCAAAGCTATTTGTTTGGCTTTAGTATTAGAAGGATTAGGATCAAAGCTATCTGTTTAGCTTTGGTTTTAGAAGGATTGGGATCAAAGTTATATGTTCAGCTTTGGTGTTGGAAGGAATTGGATCAAAGCTATTTTGTTTGGCCTTGATGTTAGAAAAGTTGGGATCAAAGCTATCTGTTTGGCTTTAGTGTTAGAAGGATTGGGATCAAAGTTATCTATTTGGCTTTGGTGTTAGATTTAGAGAAGGTTATGTCTAAAAGATGAGGGGTGTAGGAATATCAACATGGGTGGCTTGACTCGGTTTGCCCATTGAAAGTTACGGTTGAGGATTAGTCCTTATAGGGAAAGATCTAGGCTAAGGAGGGTAGGTCTGGTTAGGAAATCCATTTGAAAGGCTTAGTCTGATTTTGCCTTAAAGGAAATCATAGGCTTCATAAATGAAGGCCTTTTGGGAGTGGGCTTCATGATGAAGGCTTCTTGGTTTAGGCTTTATGATGAAGGCTTTTGGTTTTAGGCTTCATGCCGAAGGCTTTTGGTTTTGGGCTTCATAGCAAAGGCTTTTGGATTTGAGCTTCATGGCGAAGGCTTTTGGATTTGAGCTTCATGGTGAAGGCTTTTAGGTCTGGGCTTCATGGCAAAGTCATTTTAGATTTAGACTTCTTGATGAAGGCTTCTAGATTTGAAGGTAGGTTGAAACTTTTGGATTTGAGCTTCTTGATGAAGGCTTTTGGATTTGGGCTTCTTAATGAAGGCTTTTGGATTTGGGCTTATTGATAAAGGCTTTTGGATTTGGGCTTCTTAATGAAGGCTTTTGGTTTAGGCTTCTTAATGAAGGCCTTTTGGGAGATATGCCTTAACTTCTAGTTTTGCTAAGGAAACTAGATTTAAAGATGATAACCCTGATAGACTTGGAAATTTTGGTTCTACTCATTTTGAGATTATGCTAAGGAATGGGTGGTATGTGGTATGATTTGCCAATGAGGCTTGGGATGGAACAATATGATTTTATAAAATTCGAGAATGGTTTGAAGGTAGGCTAAAACTTCTGAAAGAATCATGGAAGCATGAATCATGGAAAAGAGCAAGTCAAGCTTTTCTTGTTATTTGAGATTGAAGAGACTCTTGGAGTGACACTTAATTGTAAATTGCACTAGTTGAAACAAAGAGCCCTTAGGAATGGCTAAAGGGCTAGTGGAAGAAGATAAATTGGGGATCATGCTTCCAAATGAGAGATAAGGATGTGGTAGATTGGAGATATGTATGAGGGATTGTGCCTTAGCTCTTTAAGCCAAGCGACGGAATGGATTGACAACAGATGATGACCTAGAAAGACATGCCCCCATTGTAGGATAAGGGCATAGAAGATTGTATATCCTTAGAGAATAAACCACTGGTTAGGAAGGATGACAGATTGATTAAAGATGATTTGACAACTTCAGATATAGGGAAAGATGACTTGCATAAGCTTTCTCTCTCTCTTTCTCTCTCTCCCCCTCAGCTCTAACTTGTGCCTAAGCTGCCCTTTTTGGGTTTCAGCTTAGCAAGCTTGCATTTAAGAGAAAATATTCCACCATGATTTAGGCTGCTGCTTTGAGGGGCTCTGACCTTTGAATTCTAGATTTGACAAAGGTCTTTTCTAAACTTGTTGCCCTTGTTGAGGTACATTATTTGATTACCTAATGTGCAATAGGTAATTCCATTTGATTTGCTCTTTGTGCTTTAATTGTTTGATGAAAGGTCCATTACTTGACCTTCTTTGATTAGGAGCCGATGAAGTGATAGCTAATTTGTGAGCACCTCAAATTTTGATTTACGCTAATTGTGGTGGGTTTAATTGATTGTTTGTTCATCTCTTTTTTCCTCTTGTTCTTTTTCTCCTTTTTTTTTTTGTTTTTTTATTTTTTTTCTCACTTTTTTTTTTTTTTGCTCATCCATGCTAGACTAAATAAGGAAGATGAAAAGAAAATGTATATGCATTACTATAAAGGAAACTTTAAGATGACAAAAGGAACCACTATAGTCGATGAGAATAAAAAAATAAGACGATAGACTCCGACTCATATTTGGACTTAGACTTTTGAGATTCAGACTTGGACTTAGGTTTAGACTTGGAATTCAATCTCAGACAGGTTAGATTAGCTGAACTTGAACTATTCTATGACATGCCTTCTGAGGCTGAGGTAAGGTGGGGTTGAGTTAAAATTAGATTCCTCATCACTATTCAGGTTGGTGGTGGGGAATTCAACTTGAAATGATGTACTTTGGATGCAATCCTCAACTTTTGATGCAGTTCCAACCAAAGGTCTAAAGGTGGGTAGGTATTGTTTTACCATGTGGGCTCTGTAGGCAGGAAGTAGATTCTTGACAATGATATCTACTTGTTCTTGCTTGGTTGGCATGTTTACCATTTAAGCAGCTTTACCCCTCCACTTAGTAAAGAACATAGAGAAGGACTCATTTGGAAGTTGCTTTATGGTTTTTAAATCCTTTCTTGTAACGTCCACTTCACTATTGTAGTGGTACTGTACAACAAATGCCTTGCAAATGCCCTCCCAAGTTTGTTTTTAAGTATCATCTAAGTTAATAAACCTCTTAGGGCAGTATCCGTAAGGGTTTGATGAAAGAATTAAGCAAGGAGCTCATTATGGATACCAAAGGGATGCTTTGCCCCCATGTACATTTTTAAATGAATCTTGGGGCAAGTAATACCATCAAATCTGTCCAAATTCGGCATCTTGAACTTTGTTGAAACTCTTGCATTGGGAAATATGCTCAGGGAGCCTGTATCAACCATGTTCTCTTTCTTCTTCAAATTTTTCATCATTTTTTCCATGTGTTCAAATTTTTCTATGAAGGCTTTGATTTCAGGGTTGACTTCCTTCCTTTGGAAAAGATCCGCGGGTTGGGAAGTGAGAGTAGGGGTGAAATTTGGTGGTTGAACTATCATGGGTTGATAGAGTGAGTTATTTCTGAGGAATTCAGGTGATGGAATAGGTAGTGGTGGGATCGTGTTAGTGTTTGCAAGCTCTTTGTCTTTGGAATTAACTCTGGAAGTGAATCCATAAACGGGATAAAGAGTGGGTTTTGAGTATGATTTGAGTAGTTTTGGGTCAGTTGAGCTTTGGACTAGAGAGGTTTGTTCCATCAAGGTGCAGACATCTTTCATAATGGCCCTCCTTTGGGCTTTGAGTAGGTCTTGAAAATAGGCATCTTGCCTCTTCATCAAGGTCTCTTGTTATTTAGAGAGCTTAGCAAGAAGCTCGTTAAAGATTTCATCAGCTCTGGTAGCAGTGACTTCATCTACGGCAACAGACATCTTGTTAACCTTTGAAAGGGAAAAGGAACTAGATTAGTATTAAGCTTTGGAAAAAAGGGTTATGGGGAGTTGTGACAAACCAAAAGATCTTAGGTTTAAAGACAATGGATGATAGTGTCTTGTGGTTAGGTTGACGGTGTATGGGTAAAGATGAGGGTAAAGGTGTATGATGTTAGCTAGGTATGTATTTAGCTAAGGGAGCTAGGTCAGATTTTAGCTTTGGGTGGCTAGATCATATTTTAGCTTTGAGTGGCTAGGTCATAATTTAGCTTAAGGTGGCTAGGTCAGATTTTAGTTTTGAGTGGCTAGATCAAAATTTAGCTTTGGATGATTAGGATTGTGATTTATGAATGGTTTACCATGGGCTTAAGGATAGAGTGACCATGGGTTTTGCGATTAGGTATGGATGTACCATGGATTTGGATGTTGGGTGGACCATGGATTTGGTGATAGTTAGATAATGGGTTTGATTGGACTAGATCATGGGCTTAGATGGCCCATGGGTTTGAATAGTTATATAAAAGATGAAACCAAGTCAGCATTTAGTTTAGGTGAAGATTATAGATAAGAATGAAGTTATGTTAGTGTTTAGCTTTTGTATGGATTATTAAGGATAAAGCTAGATCAGTGTTTAGCTTGGATAAGGACTATGAAAGTAGAAAGCTAGGTCAGTATTTAGCTTGGACAGAGTTTATGGATAAGGATGAGGGTACTATAAATGGGTTTATTTTTACCATGAGTTTGACATGGGTTTGGATAGGACTGGACCATGGGTTTTAGGTGAACCATGGGTCATGAGCTTTGGGTGTTGACCATGGGTTTTGTTGAACCATAGGTTTTGGGTTTTGACCATGGGTTTAGGTGAACCATGGGTCATGAGCTTTGGGTGTTGACCATGGGTTTAGATGGACCAAGGGCTTTGGGTTTTAACCATGGGTTTAGGTGGACCATGGGTTTTGAGCATTGGGTGTTGACCATGGGTTTAGATGGACCATGGGCTTTGGGTTTTGACCATGACTTTAGGTGGACCATAGGTTTTGAGTGTGAAGGTGTTTGGATAGGTTTTTGACTCTTCACAAGGTTCAAGCCATACATGTATGTGTACATGAATGAAAAGGTTTCATGATAATGATATACCAAGTTCAGTATTATGGTGCATCAAATCCTAAAGGAAGGTTCTATGAGTCATTACATGAAAGGGTTAGGATGGTTTAAAGGGAACCAATCACACTAGAGATGCGATACACCTAATTATATGTGAGACAAGGAGCCTCACATGGGTCTAATGGTACGTGCATACTCGTTACACCTCTAAAAGGATTAGAGGATACGTCGTGGGCTGGATGATTTCACTATCGGCAAGCAGACCTAAGGAAGGTTGCCCACTCGGTGTTACTTTCTGTCATTTGTTTTCCTAGAAGCTAGGCTTTTGTGGACCAAGAGTCCGATGTAGTGATGCATGACAGAGTTATTTTGCATTTAAAGCCAAACTTGGTATTTTAACAAAAGTAATCCACTTTATCTTTTATTTGAAAAAGATTTTAAGTCCTCAGTGGAGTCGCCAACTGTGAGGCCTCGTCCAAGCACTGGTCCAATTCGCTAAAAAATCAAAATACTCTTCGAGAGAAACTCCACAATTGGAACTCGCTGTAAGTTTAGAAAATTAATTTATGTGATTTTGAAGTTTGTGAAAGTGAGTCGCCACTTTAATTTACTTATTTTAATTAGGAAAATTAAAAAAAAAAAACCTAAATTGATTGACTCCAAAAATATTTTTATTTTATTCCAACAAAAAAGCATTAATCCACAAGTGACCAAAGAGGGCTTGGGGATCAGGTTTTGAAAATTACACAATTAAGAAAGTATGATTTTCTTTAGTTTGGCTAAAAATTGCAAAATAACTCTTAAAAAAAGAATTTCCGTGTATATATGAATAGGAATAGAATGATGCATGAAACATATATATATGATAAGTCAGAATGACAATTATAGATAAATAAGCAGAAATAAATCATATTTAATTATTAAAAAGTGAAAATGATTGAAATAAAGAGGATCTTTCCTCTAGCCCTTGTGGTACTAGAGAAAGCACACATTCCTCAACTATACTAAAGAAATGAAAGTACAGATTTGGAAATAAATAACAAATAAAAAGGTAAAATGTTATTAAAAATGATTTTGGAGTTGATGTCTTAGAGGCGGCAGCTTGCGTATCCTATTGAATAGGAATCAAAACCTATGTAGTTCTTCCTTCTTGTGAAGGAGGGGTTCTAGAAAAAAAAGTGTTGGTTTGTTTATTAATTTAATTATGATTCTTAAATTAATAAATTTTAGATCTTTTCTGTTTTAGGCCTAAAGAGAATTCTAGATCTGAGTTTAGAATTTTGAAAATGGAAAAAAAGGAATTATACATTTGCTTTCCTTGATTTTCGGATGAACGGGGTGAGCTTAACTCCGAATCTAAGCTTTGAAGTTGAACCTTAAACAGCAAAAGGTTAGCAAACTAGCGTAATGAATGTAAATTGAAAAGAAATTCAAACAACAGCCTTTGTATCAAATTTCAAGCAGAACTTATGCCCAATAAGCAGAGCAATATAGGAGAGTTTCTGCCTTGGAATCCCCCTTAAATGAGCTAGAAGGAGGCTCTATTTATAGAGCTGCTAAAGAGGATGCGGACCGGTGCTGCCGGCACGGGTGGCACCCGTAGCATACCGGTCAGCTGGGTGGCATGTTGGGCATGTCATCCTTACTTCTGGCAGGTTGGGCATGCCGCTCAGTAGTCGGCATGCCGGGCATGTCACCCAAAGCGGTGACACACCGCCAAACAATTGGTCCAACTGTTTTCACACATTTTTAGCCGTTTCTAGTCCGTTTCATATTCGAATTGAGCCCAGTTTGATTCTATGAGTTCATGACTGAAAAGTAGTCGACTTAAGGTGAAAGATTCAAGAAACTTATTTTCAATAGGGCGTTGCCCCGCACCCCGCAAGGGGTGCTACCCCTTTGACCCCTACTCGCTAACTGGCTAGCGGGACCGCCGTATGTGTAGCGCACTATTCTTAGTAGGTGTCAAGCTGCAGTCAAATCATAAGGGTGCAAATTTGAGGGTTCACAAATAGACATAAACCTTTGCTCTAATACCAACTTTCTCATGACCCACTTATTAAGTCGTGACGGTCCTAGAGCTTAGGGACACATAAGGTCACCTAAACTAGTAAAACCCCAATGAACTTATCATGAATTAGCGTTTACCATATTATGTCTTATCCGAAGATCATAACCTAATTTTCTTATTGCCAACTACTATTTTGTGATCTTACGTGTAACCAAATGCTGATTAATATCATTATAATATTCATCTCATCTTACATATGTTCATTACTAATTACACTAAAATAAGTATAATTACATTATGGTTCTTAGTACATATCAATCCCATAGAGCTCTAAAAAAACATTCATTGAAATCATAAAACTTAACTTCATACACTCGAATTTAGCATAGCAACTTCCAAGTAGAAGGACAAGGCTTGGAATTTACCTTACTGACTCATCAATCTTACCTAAAAAAAATTAAACAACTAAGAAATGAGACAAAACTCAGTGAGTACATAATGATAAAATATATATGGTAAGTATGTGGTTCGTTATTAGGATGGCTAATAGTGATAATGGAGTGATATTAATCAAAATTGTCATTATGAATCGATTTCTCATTTAAGATAAATACAACATCTTTTAGCAGAAATAGTAATTTCTTGGAAGCAGATTGCTTCCCACACAAATAAATTAAAAAGTGGAGGCCTAAGCCTTGCTCACTCACATGCATCAGATTACACAAGACTAATCAGGTCTAATGGTAAGGCATTCCCCCCAATAGAGGTTGGGTACTCTTGCCCTACCTGCAGGCTTATACCACCAAGTACACAAGGCCTGATGTATTACCCCACATCAGAAGGGCATTTCTACTTATTAATAGGCATCAATAGAAAGGTTCATGTAAGGTTCACAATAAGGAATTCAACAAACACATTATGAATTCAATGTGAAAGGTTCACAATAGTTGAATGCCATAAAGAAGTGTCATATCAAATGGCTAAATATTCAATAGGCAATTCAGACTCATCATGGAATTGGAATATTTCAACAATGATGGTTTGAACAATAAAGGTTCAAAGAATATGCCACGTGTCATATTATATTATTAAGTACTCACTGTGGACTCCTTTACTCCTATTTATGTTTAACTTTGATGCTACTGGTGCTCCTCACACTCTTGGACAATGTCCTTGTCATTGTTTTTATATTCTACCATTTGTATTTCAATTACACATCAATCACTTCCTTGTTATGATATTAGTTTAATTTAGCTTAACTTGTTAACACTTCTATCTTGTTCATTATAGTACAACTTTTTACTTTTAAGGGCAAGACACACTATACATACACTTGTTACTAATTTTAACACTTTCATTAGTTGTTTTCTAAATAGCCAAATGTATTCACTAAAGGAAAGATAAATCATTTCCTTCCAATTACACATTTCAACTTCATAATAGTCAATTAAAATCAATTTAAACAATTTCCAATATTCAATGGAACTAGTTCCACTTTCCCTTCCCAAATCCATAAAAGAAGCTAATTCATTAAATTTAGAGAAAATTATTTCTATTAATTGAATTTTGAAATTAATATTATACAATTCATGTTACGTCATTCTTAACCTTAATTCCCCCTTCAATTCCATGAATTCAAGTTTAGTTCTCAAAATCCACAATTTGCTCATAAACCCTAGAATTTGGGGAAAACCATTAATTCTTTATCTAGTCTTCAAATTGATCATAAAATTATGAAATTATCATATTAAAAAGCAAATATCATCAATCAAACATGGAAAATAATTATTACATCTTGAACTTCCTCTTTTAACCTAAGTTATGTCTTCAAAATTTCAATTTTTGAAATAAGCTTCTATAATTCCATTTGACACTTTCAAACCACTATTATCCATCCCAAATAACCTTAAATAACATCAAATAAATTTTAAAACAATTCTTTATACTAAATCAAAGAGAAAATGAATCTAGTGCTAATGTTCCCTTATATGTGCTCTTTGCTTCCCTTGCTTGTTTTTGCCTGATATACTTCAAGTTCTCAAGCCTAATCCCTATATTTAATCAAAGATCATATAAAATAAACATTTCCTAATTATACTTGCTTTTAGCCAAATCATATAGATGGAAGAAAAAGAAAGTTTTTGCAACTATAACACCAAAGTCAAGTTTAGAACACATAAAGGAAGAGATGAGCATAAACTCTTATCTTGGGAAGCCTTGTTTTCAATTTCTATGGCGATGGCATGAAATTTAGAGTCTATTTCCCTATTAGGATGTATTTTTGTGATAGCTTTTTGTCACATCCCAACTTTAGAGATATGACGGTCCTAGAACATGGGGAGACATAAGGTCACCCACACCTGTATAACCCATTTACTCATAAACAAATTATGCCTAGTATCTTACCAAATCTCTTACAATAACTCATTTAAGACATTTAGATGAATATCTTTAATCACGGAAGTCTATAATTAAACATTTTACATAAAATCCATAAGGAAAATAATATATCTCAAATGAATGTCAATCAATATTCCCGGAGCATCTAATGACAAAACTTCATAAATTAGTATTATTAATAACTTAGATAAGGAATTCCCTAAGCGAAGTAGAATGCTTGAGCCATCACCTTGCCTCCTCACATTTGCTCACTTGGAACCACACAAGGAAAAAGGGGTGAAATAGATGATCTCAATGAGTCAATGATAAGGTACATACATATCACATATTTGAAAAGGAAACACATAACTTATACATATAGTTCATGATTTATAATTCATGAATCAGGTTGCAGTTTAGCAAGGGTTCAATTTTGGCAAGTTTGCATAAATCACACTTATAACTTATAAAGAGTGAAGGCTATTACTCTATCACTCAAACTTATAAAGGGGAGGTGGCCTTATACCAAATTCCAACTCCTATCACTTATAAGGCATGAAGCTAATCAAGCTCCATGGCTAGAACCGCCCGTTCTAGCTAAGGTGGATACACAACCCCTATCCATTGAGTTAAGACCTGTGCACCGATTTCGATGATTACCTGCATCGGCACAAGGATTCTATATAAAGGGTTAAAGGTACCATAGCTAGAGCTAATGGTAATCACAAATAACAATATCACATAAGGCAACAATAACATGTATTCCAGTAACAATAGTGGTTTTAGCTTTCGAACAAAAGATACAATGATAGTGTAGTTCCAAAAAAGAATATAAATTAGGGTGTTAATCATAAGAAATTCTCATTGGATAAACAAAATAGTTTTGGACCAAATGTCCCTTGGCAACCCAAGCTTGTCAAAGAATTCATATAATAATATTTTAAAATAGAAAGAACTTGGGTTTCAAAGATCACAAAGGCTCACATATCATGATATCACATATTTGTAACATAACAAAATGTTACTTGCACTTGTAGAATGAATACAATGTTTACTCATACTGGAAATAGGAATATAGAGTTTACTCACACTTGTATAATGAATACGATGTTTACTCACCTTGGGGTTCCTTTGCTCCTAGTATGCATAGTCCCTTTACACTTCTAAAGCTCCTCAAACTCTAACATAATAGTTAATTTAATACTTAGTATTTATTTACTCATGTTGCTCCTATCCCATAACTAGCTACGCACATATAGCATACACATACACTTAGAGTCCACGTAAAGGTGTACTCGTCACTTGCACATAATACGTTGACTTTAAAAGTCTTGCACACTTAGGCCTTATAGGCTCACATGAGAACACATTACAATAATGTCAACACCTTTTTAAGGTCATCACAATATTATTGCCTCAATATCATTTCACTTTAACAATCATCTTAATACACTTTACACTTCCATACATGTCAACTTAACAATTAACCTTTCAAGTGTCATGCTTAACACTTATGATCCTTTTTATTCAATTGTCACTTCATCAACTCAAAACCATGTATTTCTTATCAAGTCATCATAACATCTAGTTCCATATTTACCAATCACATTTGCATTCTAATCACAATATTACATTAAGATACCTTAAGTATACCAAAGTGCCTTTAAGCTTATCTACGATCATACATTCAACTAACATGTAATTTTATCATTTATTATACATATATACATGTCAATAATCATCAAAACACATTACATAACAATAATAACCATTGGGACAAAAATATTAACATAGGCCGAATACATCACCAAAAGGAAAAATTAAATTCTCTTTCTTTTCGCACTTTCCGTCTATTTCAGAAATATGTAAAAACATGGTTTAGACCAAGATTTCTCATGTAAATACAACAAATATCATTTTAAAGTATTAATTCATGTCAATCGGCCACATTTAGTATTATTCATGCATAAAAATTTAATTTTTGGGTTATAGGGTACAAAACTATGGGTTTTCTTATTTTCGGTATTTTTTTTTGTCATTTCAAAAATATATAAATAGGTTGTTTCAACCATTATTTTTTAGTCAAACTTAGCAAATATTAGTTTAAAATGTGTCCATGCATGATTTGGTAGCCATAGATAGTATTTATGCAAAAAAATTCCAAGTTTTATGGCTTAGGTGAAAAATCATGAGTTTTCGCGCTTTCTGTGCTTTTCATTCATTACAGCAATATACAGACACATGATTCAAATCATTATTTTTCATCTAAACAAAATAAATATCATATTAGAGTACTTTCTCACATAAATTGGCAACCATATATCAATTTAGTAAGAGAATTTTCCAACTTCTAAGTTCTAACACAAAAACCTTGAACTCCTTTATTTTTGAAACTTTCCGGTCATCACAGAAATATGCAGAAATATCATTTAATCCAATATTTTCCATCAAAACAAATCAAAAATTAGTATAGAAAATAACAATGCACAAATTGCCCCCCTAGTGATGTTTATGCATAAAACTTGTGATTTTAAGTTATAAAATTCACCTTTTGAGAAATCTCGCAGAAAGAATTATGTTTTCAATAGAAAATAGATTTTCTCTCTCAAAAACTCACCCAAACAGAATTGATCTATAAAAATTAGTAGTCAACTAGTTCAAAATAATTTTTCCATAATTTATTTCATAGAAATCAGTTTAGAAATCGTAAGAGAAGAAAAACTTACGATTACGGTCAAGAAATCGCGAAACGGAAAGGTGTTTTCTTAATTTCGGTAGAGAGAAATATTTTTAGAGGATTTTTATAGAAAGAATAAAGTGATGGCTGCTGGAACTTTGGTCTGGCCGAATTTTAGAATATATATTAGGGTTTGGGTACAATTTCCACTAATACCCTTAATGAACTAGGTTAGGACGATTTTAGTGTAGTGGGTTTTTAGGTATTTGGGCTTTTTATTTAAATTTTGGGCTGATTATAATTAAAATAAAAAGAATATTTTTCTTATTATTTCTATAATATTTTGCCCAAAATATTTATTTTAAAATACTCATAAAATTATTTTATGCTTAAAAATCATCTTTTTACATGAAAATTCATTTTACGAAAAATAAATTATTTCATGCTAATGCATTTTATTCAAATCATTTATTTCACAATAATAATTCATATTAGGCATATTAAAATTAATTTAACATGCCCCAAACTCATAAATTATGTCACACATGAATTTTCATAAAATCAAATATTTTGTCACAATAACACTTAATTCAAGCAATTTGTCACGAAAACTCCTAAAGTAGATGTGGGTTGTTACATTCTCCCCTCACCCCCCCCCCACCCCCCCCCCCCCCCCCTCCTTCCCCCCTTAAAAGTAATTCATCTTCAAATTTCCAAATCTAGTAGCACAACACACTTTACTTAACTTTTCTACCATGCTTCTGCTGCACCACTCAACCTCAATATCTAACTACAATTAATCTTATCAAATATAGTAAGGCACATACTCACAATCTGTCAAAAGAATCACATCGATCAACTTTTAGCTTAATCTACACCTATGTTAATCTCTTATTCAAATAAATTTTAAAACTAATCCTTAGTAATTTGTATCCCTTAACCTTGAACAAAAGTAATAAAACCTTTAATTTTCACCTTTAATCACATATAATCCCAAGCATTTCTTTTCCTTATATCTCTAGTAATGTTAACATATATAATAACACCTTATTTACTACTTCCATTCATTATTTATCACATTTGTCCTATAAGAGTCCAACAAATAACTCTAAATTAATAACTCCAACTGATATTTGATAATTCTCTTTCCATATTAATAATTATTACTTAATCTATTATATCCTCCATAAATATCTTCATGTTTAGTACCTTGCTAACGTTGTGATTTCTACACTGCCATCATTCATCAATTAAAACATATTTAAACTTAACAAATATTTCTATATATATCATATTCCAAATGAACTTGAATTCTTTTAATTTACAATCCCAAATAAACTTCTCATAACTATTTCAGACTTACTCCAAAATATATACATCATTATTATGACCTAATTACCTAATGCCTCGTAATTTTCATACCTTTAGTTTGTAATATCATCTCACTTTAGGTTTCCAATTGCATCTTGAAATACTTCACATTCCTAATCATTTAACTTATCCATATTAAAATAATAAACCTTCTAATACCATTGCTATTTAATAAAATATTATGCAACTCTTATATTTTTCCAAATCCATGCCATTCTAGGTTATCTCAATAAAAAATTCTTCCTGTACTAAAGATTGCTACTAAATTTTCAATTAACCTCAATTGAACATTATTGCATCTAATGCCTCAGAACATTTCTCATTTAGAGGACTCCAATCCCTTTTAGGTATGTTCAAAACTATTTAAATTTTCAAAACTACATAGGATCATTTATAAGAACTAAAACATTTTCATCCTTGCATGAGAAATGCAACCTTAATGCAATGCTTGATGCGGTTCATGATGTATGATTTCGTAAAGCAAAACTCAATGCATATAGACAGACACTCTAGACGCAAGTACATAATTAAATCAAATCTAGAATATTTTATCTTAAAATCATGTTATACCCTCATAGATCAAGTCCTTATGGATCCTCAAATTTATAATTCATATGGCCTTAACATCTATCATCTTATAAAAGTTCAAATCCTTATACTCTAATTGCACCCTATATACTCAAAGGAATCTCATCACCAAAGAATCTTTACTAGTATCATACTTATCCTTTTATCAACATTACAAATCTGATAATACTTATACTTTTATATCTCCCCCTCTTAAAAGAAATTCGTCCACGAATTTCAACACTTACTCATATATTCTCAAAACAAGTAGGGATGCTTCTACCGCATCCTTTCCTCGACTTCCTAAGTATACTCATCCATTCCATGATTACGCTAGTAAACCTTAAATCATAAATATCTCCTTGATACACCAATATCTACCATCCTTAGTTCAAAATTTTAATCGCTTTCCTCTATAGTCAATACAAGAAGTTGCCATCCATCAATGTCTACCTCACAATCCTTAAACAATACCTTACTTTCATCATTTCTCCCCAAAGGGTCAACACTACTAAAGGTTCATTAATTTATTCCTTATCTCTGCCGGGACTCCTAGCAAAATATGGAGACACAAATGAATTTATAGCACTAGAACCAATCAAGCATCTTGTACCAGAACTTTAAATGGGAATAATACCTTTTTCTTTTTAAATCACACTAGATAAAACTTCCTCCTCTGACTATACTCAATATCTATATATGTGATAGAGAACTTCCTTTTTTGCTATTCTAGTCTATATGATAGTATCTAAACCCTAAATTCCTTAATACACTTCATTTACTTCAAACCATATACTTATGTATATATAATGTAACTGATTTATTTCATTTTCCTACCAATCATTACTAACTATCATTTCTCTTTCTATGACATCCATCACAATTATTAGTTAATAACTCCATATATTTCATATATCAAACCATAGTAACATGTAAGCATTTCATACCTCATAATATTATACCTATCAATCTTTAATCTCAGTTGGATCAAAACCTAGTCCACTTCTCTTTCTAATCCATTTAACTCCAATATCAAAATGTCATACTTAGCATGTCTTTAACTTTAGCACCCATCATATAATATCACATCATAGGACATATATCGCCTAGCACGTATCACATATCATGGCATGTATCAAGTATCCTAGTCATGTAACACATAACTTATGGCATAATGGGCTCCTCTATCGTCTAAAGTCAATCATTTCATAGAATCAATCCATACTAAGTCACTAAGCAATCAAATAATATTATTCAAATCATATAAGTCCTATGCCCCTAAGCTAACTGTTACCATCTACTAGTGGAAGTCTCAATTATGTTTCTTATTCTTGGCTCTTTGCCGTTGAGGTTGCGATGGTCCAGGTGATGGAGATGTCGAGGTCGCATTTCCCAAAATTCCCTTTTGGGGGTAGTCCTACAGAAGTGCCCCATTTGACCACATCTAAGACATGCACCAGAGACTTTCTAGCAAATTCCAAAATGTTTCTTGCCACAATGGCCTTAGGCATGAAGTTGCTTTAATTAACCATTGTTCTATCCAGGTGTTGAAGTTTTAAGTGAGGATTTCTTTCTTGAACCTCTCCTCCCCCTCTATGCTGGCCTTTGTGACCCTTGCCTTTATGCCTACTCTCTTGTTCATGTTCAGCATGCTCAACTCTCTCAGCCTTGTGCCGCTTCTCCACGTCCCTTGTCAAAGCATACATTAGGGACCTAAGACATCGACTTTCTTCCATTAGTTTTGAATAGTCTTTCTCAAACCTTTGCATCTTACTCTGAATCCATTTGTAACCTAGACACTACACGGGGTCTTCTTCATCAAAAGCCCTTTCTTTCTTTAGGTGGATCACAGGTATAGCCTTCTCAAACATTTTTGGCCAAGTCCTCTTATAGGTCACACGGGGTGCTTTGGGTCGCAGTCCTTGAGCAGGTGCAATCTTTTTGGTCATTTGTCAGCAAAATCGTAAGGCAAGCAAACAATAATAAGGATTACTAAAATCAACTAGGATTTTGCGGAACTATGCTAGCGATAGACTGCAAGTGACAAGACAAGAAAATTCTTATGCTCCAGGATTATACTTAAGCAACTCATATAGAACAAGCCTAAACTAGACTTTTAAAACTAAGGCTCTGATACCACCTTTGTCACATCCTAACCTTAGAGATATGACAGTTCTAGAACATGAGGAGACATAATATCACCCACGCCTGTAGAACCCATTTACTCATAAATAAATCATGCCTAGGATCTTACCAAATCTCTTACAATAACTCATTTAAGAAATTTGATGAATATCTTTAATTGCAGAAGTCTATAATTAAACATTTCACATAAAATCCATAAGGAAAATAATATATCTCAAATGAATGTCAATCAATATTTCTAAAGCATCTAATGACAAGACTTCATAAATTAGTATTATTGATAACTTGGACAAGGAATTCCCCAAGCGAAGTAGAATGCTTGAGCCATCACCTTGCCTCTTCACATTTGCTCACCTATAACCACACAAGGAAAAAGGGGTGAGATAGATGATCTCAATGAGTAAACGATAAGGTACATACATATCATATATTTGAAAAGGAAACACATAACTTATACATATAGTTCATGATTTATAATTCATGAATCAGGTTGCAGTTTAGCAAGGGTTCAATTTTGGCAAGTTTGTAGAAATCACACTTATAACTTAACAATTAACCTTTCAAGTGTCATGCTTAACTCTTATGATCCTTTTTATTCAATTGCCACTTCATCAACTCAAAACCATGTATTTATTATCAAGTCACCATAACATCTAGTTCCATATTTCCTAATCACATTTGCATTCTAATCACAATATAACGTTAAGATACCTTAAGTATACTAAAATGCCTTTAAGCTTATCTAGGATCATACCTCCAACTAACATGTAATTTTATCATTTATTATATATAAATACATGTCAATAATCATCAAAACACATTACATAACAATTATAACCATTGGGAAAAAAATATTAAGGTAGGCCGAATACATCACCAAAAGGAAAAATTAAATTCTCTTTCTTTTCGCACTTTCAGTCTATTTCACAAATATGTAAAAACATGGTTTGGATCAAGATTTTACATGTAAATGCAACAAAAACCATTTTAAAGTATTAATTCATGTGAATTGGCCACATTTAGTATTGTTCATACATAAAAATTTAACTTTTGGGTTATAGGGTATAAAACCATGGGTTTTCTTGTTTTCGGTATTTTTTTGGTCATTTCAGAAATATATAAATAGGTTGTTTCAATCATTATTTTTCATTCATACTTAGCAAATATCAGTTTAAAACATGT
The DNA here is from genome assembly GCA_947687605.1 of Reutealis trisperma. Lineage (NCBI taxonomy): Eukaryota > Viridiplantae > Streptophyta > Magnoliopsida > Malpighiales > Euphorbiaceae > Reutealis > Reutealis trisperma. Next base: position 263,158 of record CANTUT010001589.1, read on the forward strand.
CCATGCATGATTCAGCAACCATAGATAGTATTTATACAAAAAAAATTCCAAGTTTTAAGGCTTAGGTGAAAAATCATGAGTTTTCGCGCTTTCCATGCTTTTCATTCATTATAGCAATATACAGACATATGATTCAAATCATTATTTTTCATCTAAACAAAACAAATTTCATATTATAGTACTTCCTCACACAAATCGGCAGCCACATATTAATTTAGTAAGATAATTTTCCAACTTCTAAGTTCTAACACAAAAACCTTGAACTCCTTTGTTTTTCAAAACTTTTCGGTCATCACAGAAATATGTAGAAATATTATTTAATCCAATATTTTCCATCAAAACAAATCAAAAATTAGTTTAGAAAACAATAATGAACAAATTGCCCCATAGTGATGTTTATGCATAAAAATTGTGATTTTAAGTTATAGAATTTACATTTGGAGAAATCTCGCGGAAAGAATTGTGTTTTCGGTAGAAAATAGATTTTCTCTTCCAAAAAGTCACCCAAACAGAATTAATCTATAAAAATCAGTAGTCAACTAGTTCAAAATAATTTTCCCATAATTTATTTCATAGAAATCAGTTTAGAAATCGAAAGAGAAGAAAAACTTATGATTACGGTCAAGAAATCGCGAAATGGAAAGGTGTTTTCTTAATTTCAGTAGAGAGAAATATTTTGAGAAGATTTTTCTGCCAAGATACAAAAAGAATAAAGTGATGGCTGCTGGAACTTTGGTCTGGCCGAATTTTAGAATATATATTAGGGTTTGGGTACAATTTCCACTAATACCCTTAATGAACTAGGTTAGGAGGATTTTAGTATAGTGGGCTTTTGGGTATTTGGGATTTTTATTTAAATTTTGGGCTAATTATAATTAAAATAAAAAGAATATTTTTTTATTATTTCTGTAATATTTTCCCCAAAATATTTATTTTAAAAATTATTTTAAAATACTCATTAAATTATTTTATGCTTAAAAATCACCTTTTTACATGAAAATTCATTTTACAAAAAATAAATTATTTCATGCTAATATATTTTATTCAAATCATTTATTTGACAATAATAATTCATATTAGGCATATTGAAATTAATTTAACATGGCCCAAACTCATAAATCGCATCACACATGAATTTTCATAAAATCAAATATTTTGTCACAATAACACTTAATTCATGCAATTCGTCGCGAAAACTCCTAGGGTAGATGTGGGTTGTTACACTTTTGCAAAAATGTAGAAAATTGCACATCTTTTTATTTATACATGCAAGTTGAATAGTGGTGATTTAATCACAATTAGTCCAATGGCTAAGATTTAATCAAAATGGATGGCTATTATCTAATTCAATTAGATGGCTAGGATTTAATCTAATTTGGTGAGAGTCATCACATGGTATGGAAAGAGCAAAAATGAATGTAGATTTTGGTATAGGAAAAGTGAGAATTCAAGTTGGAAAAGGATTTGTCTTAGTGAAAAATGGTGACTTCTTAGTCAAATTTTGTGGCTAGCTCATCCTACACCCATTTAACCATGGTTAGCTATTTCTAACTCTAGTTAAGTGTATGCTCATCTATTCTTGAGCCTTGTGGGACAGCCATCCAATGGGCTTGGGCTTTAGAGTCCAAAAGTCCATTAACAAATCCATATATGTACATTTCAAACTTGGTAACTTAATGTATTTTTCATTTCATTTCTTTCACTTTAATATATATATTTTTACCTTCTAATATCACTAAATACTCTAGACATTGCTAGATAAATTTTATTCACTCTATAATGCACATTTTCTGGCCCTTCATTAGCATTGTTCAAGTATGTAATTCATATAGACTTACTAGGTCAAACTAAGTTTGACTTCTATTGTACCATTATAACTTTGATTGAAATCAATTTCTCATGACACTATTATTATTTGCTAATGACTTAGGATATGCTAATAGCCATTCACTAGCACTCCAGATTCATATTTCAAATAAATTATTAATATAGGTCACATTAAGTCAAACTCGGTTTGACTTTCATTTTATCATAAAAGTGCTTATCGAAATTGATTACATTCTTTACTCACTGACATATTATTCATTAAAATGATTTCTTATGGTATTCTTATGATTCTTAATATGCTAGAAAGGCCTTGAATGGTACAGCAGATGAACATAAAAAAAATAGAAGAAAAAAGAGAAAGAAATAAAGAATCAGCCAAAGAAAAAGGAGAAAAAAGAAAAAAATCTTCGCAAAAATTAGAATTATATAGGAATATATAGTATTTCTTTCAAATTCTAGAGTGGAAAGGACAAAGAAAATTGCTAGAATTCCAACCAAATCAAGGAGAATAAAAAAGGATTTCAGTTTTCAATAAGGACTTGGCCAAGTCAAGCATCCCTCAACAATAAGCTAGAAACTGGTTTCCTATTCCTTATCAATTTCTAGTTTGACTTCCTACTTCCATTCTAATTTATCTTATTTTATTTGTGTCCAATTAGGTTTCATAACATAATTAGGATTCCTATATTGTTTTCATAAATCTATTAGGATTTCAACTTTTATTTTCTAACTTCAATTAGGATTTCTAGTTTTTCTTTTCTGAGTCATATTCTAATTTTTGTTTTCCTAGTCCAATTAGGATTCTTATTTTCCTAGTGTCATTAGGATTTCTAGTTTCTTGTTTCATTGAGTCTTTAAACCTTGGATTTTATTATTTACATTGTAATTTAGTAAAAATTGTATTAATTTGATTATTGCAACTAATCTTAGCAAGAGATTAAGTGGGAAAAAGGCTAGGTGTGAGCATATCGAGAGAAAAGCCGTTGCTTGAGTGTAAAACTAAACATGAGTGAACTTGAATGATAAAACTACTTGAGTGAAACACATGAGGGAGTGAAGTAAGGAAGCTATTCTCTACTTGACTAACTTTGTTTCGTAGCTTAAAGATGAGTGGAACTCAAGGGAATCCCTCCATGTGGGGAACTAGATAAATTCTAAGCCTTGCATGAATTGCTCCAAGCTATAGAGAGAAGGACCAATGATAGATTGGATCAAATGGAGCAAAGAAGTAATGAAAGGATTGAAAGACTAAAAACTTCAGTTACAAGGGGACAGCCACCCAATGCTCCTAGGCAAGCTAGGTGAATCCAAAGAAGAGTTTGGGATAAAGATGAAGATGAAACTGAATCCCTTGATGATAACAGATAGGAAGAAGAAGTAAGGCCAAAGGCTAGATAAGATAACAAAATGGGGGAATAAAACTGAAAATTTCATCATTTTATGGAAGAATAGGCCCCAAAGCATTCTTGGATTGGGAAAAGAAGATTGAATTAGTGTTTGGTTATCATAACTACATCAAATCTAGGAAGTTGAAGCTTATTGTGGTTGTATTTGATGGGTATGCCATTACTTTGTGTGATAATACCAAGCAAAAGAGAAGAATAAATAGGGAAATACCCATAGAAGAATAAAGGGACTTAAAGGAAATCACAAGAAGAAGATTTGTACCAAGCCACTACTATAAGGATGTATACAATTGTTTTTAAAACCTAACTCAAGGGACTAAGAGTATTAAGGAATACTATAAGGAGATGGATGTAGCCATGATTCAAGCAAATGTATAAGAAGATAATGAGGCTATAATGGCAAGATTCCTCAATGGGTTGAATAAAGCAATTGCAAATGTGGTTGAGCTGCAACCATATATAGAGCTTGAAGATTTGTTTCACCTTGCTTTGAAGGTTGAGAGGTAATTAAAGAAGAATGGCAATATGAATCAAGTCTTTTCTTCCTATTCTTCACCTTACAAATCAAATTGGAGGAAAGATGATAAGGTTTATTTATCCAACCCTAAGACCAATTCCAAGGAAGCTCCAAAGATACCTATCCCAAGCAAAGACAAAGGTAAATCTACTCATTCTAGTTTTGGAAATATTATATGCTTTAAATGTTAAGGTGCAGGTCACTAGAAGAAGGATTGTCCAAATAATAGAACAATATTTATGCTTGATAGGGAGCATTATTCAGCTAGTGAAGAAGAGGCTAAAGAAGAAAGGATGACACCTCTTGAAGATGCAGGTGATGAAAAGGAGGAAAATCAACTTGTAATAGCCAAATGTGGGAGGTCTCTTATTACAAGGAGATTGTTGAACATGCAAATCCAACATAATGATAATGTGTAACAAAGGGAAAATTTGTTTCAAACTAGATGCTTAGTAAAAGATAGAGTTTGTGATGTAATCATAGATAGGGTAGTGTAACCAATGTAGCAAGCACCAATTTAGTTAAAAAGTTAAGTTACACACTACAAAACATCCTCACCATTATAAACTTAAATGGCTTAATGGTTATGTGGAAATTAGGGTGACAAGACAAGCTCTAGTGGCTTGCAAGATAGGCTGACATAATGATGAAATTTTGTTTGATATTGTGCCTATGCAAATAGGTCATCTATTGTTGAGATGCCCTTGGCAATTTGATAGAAGGGTGATGTATGATGGCTACACTAATCACTACACTTTTGAGAAGGATGAAAGAAAGATACCTCTTGCACCACTTTCACCTAAAGAAATCTATGACATTGAGCTAAAAAGAATCCAAAAAGAGAGAGAAAACAAGAGTGAAGAAAAGAATATGAGTGATGAAATGACACAATAAAGAGAGATTTCAAAATAAAAGAGTGGCAAAAATAAAGAGAAAATTAAAAGAAAGAATTTGAATCAAGAGAGAGAGAATTTAGATGAAAGAAAAAGAAAGAGTGATGATTTGAATAAAGAAAAACAAGTTTGTATGGGTGAAAAAGAAAAGAGGGTTTTGTTTATTAATAAACTTACTTTTACTTTGTCTAGTTTTCTTGTTTCTTTCTTTTAGGATTTCAAGGAAGGATTGTCATGGAGCAAATGAGATGTAAATTCTACAATCAATACTATCCTAATAACCAAGGAGAATGGAGCTAAGATAGGAATTGTATTTAGAAAGACTTGCTTAAAAGTGTTGATTATACAAGTTCCTATCATAGGCACAGAGCTTTGAGCATTGATGAATTGGCCCTCAAAGTGCAATTTTAAGGTGAGTATTATGATACCTCTTCAAATTTTAATTCTAATCCTTGTTTCCTTCGTGTAGGAATAGATTCGAGGTCGAATCATTTTGATGAAGGAGGTAATAATAAGAACTAAGATGCCATGGAAGAATCCTACAAATATTTGCAAGTTAAAGATTTCAAGAAGGTTCTTCAAGGTCATTTTTATCAAAATAGCCTACAAAGACATGCAATCTAACCATTGTACATGATTGGTGAATCATCCAAGAAGAATATGAGGTTGCATGAATTGTCCTACAATTTGATCAAGGAACTTTGGATCGTAAGCTTTGCACATAGATCTAATCATATTCAAGGAAACTTTAAGGATTTTATCAATAAGTTCCAACCCAATGTCAAAATGAAGAGGTTAAAACGCACTTTAAATGATTGGGGCATAATCTATTCACAAAAAGCCCATGATCCAAGTCAATGAATGCCAAAACACAGAGAGTCAAGCTTCAATCATGGCCGTATAAAGAAAATCAAGAGTGGCAAAAGGGAAATGAGTTACATGGCCGTGTAACTCCCCTCTTACACAGCCATGTGATTGGCTTTTTTTCTTTCCAAAACTTTATGTCTTTTATTTTTGTCCAAATTTCATTATTCTAATTTAGTTTCTATTATTTCGGGCCCTTGTCAATATGATATGACCACATTCAATTTAATTAAGTTTGGTTATGTAATTTGTAAGTTTTGGGCCTATTTATATGAGGTTAAAGCCCAAAAATGAGATTAGCTTGTATTCTTATTTAGGAATTCAATTTAGGAGTCAATTTATAATTAGCAATCTTTAAGTCCTAGTTTAGGACGATTTCCTTATCCTTAGCTAATTCCAATTTAGGATTGAGCCTCTATATAAACTTAACATTCATGTAAAATTAAATTAAGTTTTTGATTAATAAAATTCAGTTTTTTTTTAAGAGTGTTATCTCTTGTTTTTTTATTCTTGCTTGAATCAAGTTCATACAATCAAAACTAATTACTTTGTACGTATTTATTCCAAGATTCTCTTTCACAAGTTGGCATTGTGTCACAGAGATCATCATCCAAAGGTGATCATATTCCATCACAGATTAGATTTGAGTCACATACTTGAGGAAAACTTGGTTTAGCTTTCTAAGGAGTTGCTTCCGAGCATAAAGATATTGGGTCTTAAGTTTAATATACTTAGGGTTCATATAAGAAATAATTTGGTATATCAATGCTTTTCATCATTGACCACAATATAAGACCAATGTAAAAGGCTCATAATAGCCAATGTTATTTAAGAAGAATATGAAATTCCAAAGGTTCAACAATCAATGGGCAACACATATTCAACATTGCTTCAAGGTATATGTCAATGGATGGTAATTTAAACTATAGTTGCAAACAACTGTGGGATAATTACATTATATTATTAAGTATTCACCTTGAACTCCTTTGCTCCTATTAGTGTTCACTCTTGATTATAATATTGTCCATCACAGTCTTAAGCAATGTCCTTGCCCTTGACTTGAGGTTCTACCCCCATTTTATTTTAATTACATATAAATTAGTAACTAATAATGTTACCAATCATAACTTATCTATCTTATATTTATTTTATTATTATTTCAACTCACAATGGAGGTATATTAATAATTTTATATTATACCTATTCTCATTTCTAAGCTTAATTCCTTAATCAATTTCATGAATTCAAGTTTAAATATCATAATATCTAAATTGATCCATAAATCCTAGAATTTAGGGAAAATCAATCAATTTTCCCTTCAAACATCAAATTCATAATAGAATCATCAAATTAGCACCTAGGCAATCAATTTCCACCAAATATTTGGAATTAAATCACTTTGATTCCTAAAACCCTAACTTGTCCCACTTAGGGAAAATTTAAGGAAAACCTACAATTTCTTACTATCATATAAATATGAAATGAACATAACAAAGAACCAATATGATCATCCAATTATCAAAATCAAGATTAGAACACCAAGTTCCCCTTTTAACTAAGTTTATGCCATTAAGATTTTCAAGTCTTGAACCAAGTTTCCATAATTCATTTTGACACTTTCAAATCATTTTTCTCCATCTAAAATAACCTTGGATGCTTTTGTCATGACCCAATTTCTAGACCGTGACTATCCTAGAGTTCAGAGAGACATAAGGTCACCTAAACCCATAGAACACTATTGATCCAATTATCATTCTATATATATTCCATTTTGCAATCTTTCGCAAGATCAAAACTACATACATTCTCTGTCTTTTCCTATGATTACTTTAATTGTTTATTAATATCCATTATATTCTAGTGTCATCTCATGAACATGAATAGAACCTTATTCATATGTATTAACCAATGTTATCCATACATTCTTACTTACAAACATAAGCACTTATACATAATAAATATCATTAATTGTTTACATTATTCTCCAACATAACATACTTTAACACTATGCCTTAAGATACCATGGAGCTCTAGATTGTTTGTCATCAAAATGACACAAGCAAGACAAAATAATACTTTAGCAAGTGTGAGGCCTCGCCCGAGCACCCGTCCAATCCGCCGAGGAATCGAAATGCTCTTCGGGAGAAACTCCACGATTGGAACTCGCTATGAGTTTAAAAAATTGATTTTTGTAATTTGAAAGTTGAGAAATGAGTTGCCACTTAATTTAATTGTTTTAATTGGGAAAATTAAAGAAAACCCAACATGATTGGCTCCATAAAATATTTGATTTATCCCAATGGAAAATGCACTAATCCATGAGTGACCAAAGAGGGCTCGAGGATTAGGTTTTGGTAATTACACAATTTAAGAAAATATAATTTTCTTTCGTTTGGCAAAAGTTTACAAAATAACTCTTGAAAAAGGAATTTTCATGTATGTATGAATAGAAATATAATGATGTATGAAATAGATATATATGATAAAATGAAATGAAATGGCAATAAATAAGTAAAAGAATAAATCCTACTTAATTATTACAAAGCCAAAATGATTTAAAATAAAGAGGATCTTTCCTTTAGCCCTTGTGGGTACTAGGGAAAGCACACATTCCTCAACTAAACTAATATAAGATTATAAATAAAAAATTAATATAAATAAATCAAAATAAAAAAGGAAAAAAATATTGATAAAAAGATTTCGGAGTTGATGTCCTTCAGAATGGCAGCCTGCGTATCCCATCGAATAGGAATCAAACCCCACGCAGTCCTTCCTTCTTGGGAATGAGGGATTTTAAAAAAGAGTGTTGGTTTGTTTATTAATTTAATTCTAATTCTTAAATTAATAAATTTTAGATCTTTTCTATTTTTGATCTAAAGAAAATTCTAGATCTGAGTTTAGAATTTTGAAAATGGAAAGAAGATTATACATTTGCTTTACTTGATTTTCGGATGAACGGGGTGAGCTTAACTTTGGATCTAAGTTCCACCTTAGATTCAAAACCCTTGGAAATCTAAATCTTAATAACAAAAGATTAGCGAAATAGCATGATGAAATGTATCAGAGAGATTTTTTGTCCTTGGAATTCCCCCCCCCCAAATGAGCTAGAAGGAGGCTCTATTTATAGAGCTAGTGAAGGGTGCCGGCGGCACCAGCATGTCACTGGCGGCACAGGTGGCAATGGTGACATGTCAAGTGTCTGGCAGCACATTGAGCATGCCGCCTTATGGCTGGTATGAATTTTGTGCTGCCTATGAGGCAGTACAGAAAGCATGCCACCGCGTGCCGCCTAGAGCGGTGGCACGCCTCTTGTGCGCTGGCTGCTGGTTTGACCTATTTTCTACTTTTTCATCCATTTCAGGCTCATTTTGGGACTGCCGTATACGTAGAGCACTATTTTTAGTAGGTGTCAAGCTGCAGCCGGATCATGAGGTGCAAATTTGAGGGTTCACAGCAAGTCCCAAGCAAAGAAGCATAGCTCGGAGTTCACCTTGCTAATGGATCACCTCAACTTGGAAAATTATAAACAACTACGAGATGAGATAAGCTCAGTGAGTACAAAATAATATAGCATAACATACAAGCAATATAGGATGTTATAATTTAGGTTAATTCAAGATAGCAATGGAGTGATGTTAATCAAAATTGGCTGTTTTGAACTTTAGAATGCATTTTAGCAAAAATAATAATGTCTTGGAAGCGAAAAACTTCCCACACATAAATATTAGAGTGGCAGTCTAAACCTTGCTCACTCATATACATCACATTATGCAAAACTAATCAGGTCTTGCAATTAAGCATTCCTCCTAATAGAGGTTAGGTACTCTCACCCTATTCACAGGCTTATACCAAATACACAAGGTCTAATATCTTTCCTCATATCAAAGAGGATTTCTGCTTAGTCATGGGTATTCATAAAGGCATATTCAAAATCTATATCAAGTATTCAATGGCAAGTAGTTGGCATATCAATCATTAGGCATAAAATGGCATTAATGTAAGAGGCTCATTATGTTCAAATTATCATATAAGAAGGATATTGAATTCAAAGGCTCACAATTCATGGGTAACATATATTCAATGTCCCTTTTTGGGCATGTATCAAAGGATGGCATTTCAATCAATACTTGTAAACAATTTGGCACAATTACATCATATTATTAAGTACTCACCTTAACTCCTTTACTCTTAATGATTATTAGTTCTTGGCTAATTTAAGGTACCTCACAATCTTGAGCAATTTCTTTGCCCTTGCTTTGAAGTTCTACACTCATCACATTTCAATTACATAACAATTAGTAACTAATGGTGTTACTAATCCAATCTTTTACTTGTTCATTACTTTAACTTACAATAGAAATGTATCATACACATATTCATTCTTATTTCTAATCGTTTCCAAGCTAGATTTCTCATTCAATTTCATGATTTCATATCTAGGTCTCAAAATTTCCAAATTGCTCCATAAACCCTAGAATTTGGGGAAAACTATCAATTTCACTTTCAAATCTCAAATTAATTAGAGGTTCATCAAATTAACACCTAGGCAATCAATTCACACCAATGAATAGAGTCAATTTACTTCTATTCATATGAACCCTAACTTGTCCCTGTTATATCAAATTGGGGAAAATTTCTAATTCCTCATCAAATCTTCAATTTAGTTGAAGAAATATGAAATTGACATATCATATAATATATATGATTACTTAATTATCACCATCTAATATTAGAACACTAGGTTCCTCTTTTGACCATGTTTATGTCTCTAAGACTTCTAAGTTTTGAATCATTTCCTCAAAGTCATTCAAACACTTCTAATTCACTCTTCCTTATCTAAAAATAGCCATAGGTGTACTTAATTAGAATATAGAACTTTTCCTTAGTCATTCATTACTATGGCTAAATTCTTCCTATGGTATAAAAGAGATATTTAAACAACCAAAACTCTAAAATTAACCTTAAAGTGTAGAAAAGAATAGATAAATGTAATTTTTCACCTTGGGCTAGCTCTAATTTGCCAAGGTTTTTATTGCAAGTGAGGCAGAGAGAATTTCTTTCTTTGGTGTAGGATTTTGGTATAGAGAGAGGCTAAATGTGATTTCTCTATATAATCTTGCTTATATATCTATTGAGTTCGATGGTGAGGATTTATCAAGCTATATCCAAAGGTTAGGATTTGATCTTAATGAATGGCCAAGATTGTGTCAAGTTGGATGGCTAGGATTTTCTATATAATGTGATGATCATCATGAGTTAGAGTGCCTCAAATGAATCTAGACTCATATGCAGGAAAAGTGAGAGTTTCACTTGGTTTAGGAATTTGACATAGTCAATTTTGGTGGCTAAATAGTCAAATGCCTAAGACTCACTCTCTACAACATCTTTTGTCTATTGTCATGGGCCAACCACTTTTGCTCACAAGTTTTAGATATTCCATAACTCTTAGGCCCAATGGGCCAGGCTTCTTATGTTAGGCTTGGGCCTTTGTTACATCAAGACCCAATAACAAGCCCATAGGCCTATTAACAAGCCTAGAAGTTTTCCTTTTAAATTCTTTCTTTACCTTCCACTATAGCTTTCAATTTTATGTTTTCTAACTTCTTTGCCTATATCATTCACTATCATATGAACTCTATTTAAATCATTAGAGCATAATTAGTCATAATAAAATCATGTACTAGGCAAATATCACACATTATGTCATAAGATTCCTACCCAATTCCTTATCACTTATATACTACACTATCATTTAAAGATCTATTCTTTTAGCATCATCTACAATTAGAGTGAGCTACGAAATACTTAGGTATTACAGCTTTAAATTAGAATTTATAATACTTCCTTGACTATTTCTTTATGTTGGTTGAATTTTCTCTTAGTAGGACTTAGGAAACTTTCATGCTTTCTTTACCTATCTTCACAATAATCCTTTAATTCTTAAGCCAAATTTCCATATTTTATCTAAGAACATCCAAAACCACATCTCATATATACACATTCCTATATGGCCAAAACAAATCTATGTAGTGTAGGAGGAATTTACGAAACTAAAAGGAAAGGATATATATATATATATATATATATATATATATATATATATATATATATATATATATATATATATATATATATATATATATATATATATATATATATATATATATATATATATATATATATATATATATTTAGAACATGGAAAGGAAATGATGAACATGATTTCTTACCTTGAGTAACTTTGATTTATGTAGTGTAGGAAGAATTTACGAAACTAAAAGGAAAGGATATATATATATATATATATATATATATATATATATATATATATATATATATATATATATATATATATATATATATATATATATATATATATATATATATATATATATATATATATTTAGAACATAGAAAGGAAAGGATGAACATGATTTCTTACCTCGAGTAACTTTGATTTATTAAGATTCCTTATTGTTGTTAGTGTAGAGAAAGTTTTCTTTTGTTAATGCGAAGTTTTGGTATAGAGATAAGCAAAATGATGTTCATAACATAAGCTTACGTATATATATGATAGGTTGGATGGTAGGGATTTGATCGAGCTTAATTCAATGGTTTAGATTTAATCGTAATGGATGGCTATGATTTAATCAAGTTGGATGGCTAGGATTTCATCTATGTTTGTGGTGATCATCATGTTTGTAGAGAAACACTAAAAATGCACCTAGATTGTTATGTAGGGAGCATGAGAATTCAATTTGCTTAAGAGTTTTGACTTGGTCAATTTTTGTGGCTACTTGGTCAATTTTGGCTAACTCTACAACATCAAATTTTTATTTGTCTTAGGCCAACTATTCTGGATTTAAAAGCTTTGAAGTTTATTCATTTTTGGGCCCATGGGCTGACCACCTTTATTAGGCTTAAGCCTTTGATGTTCCAAAACCCATTAACAAGCCCATAAGCCATTAACAAACTTAGAAATTTTTCTTTTAACTTTCTTGCTTTACTTTCACTTTGACTTTCAAATTTTTATTCTCTAACTTCTTTATATACCTCATTAGTTATCATATAAATTCTATGTAATTGATTAGAGCATAATTAGTCATGATAATATCAAAAACTAGACAAATATTCCAAATGGTGTCACAAGGTTCCTAACTAATTCCTTTTCATTTCCATATTATGCTAACATTTAAAGATCTTATTCTATAGCATCATTAATGGCTAGAATAAGCCATGAAATCCTTGGGTATTACAACCATAAACTTCTATAAACTAACTAAACTATATAATTAACAGGCTAAGAACATCAACAGTATTATCATTAAACCTCAACTTCTAGCTTATCAGAAATCTATTAACAATGATTAACATCAACTTTATCAATTCTAACTTACTACAACTTAACCTCAACTTGAATACATAACTTAACAAACAAGATCACATTAGATACAGTAACAATGTGAAGAACTAAAATTTTATAAATGCATAATAACATAAATTTATTACATAACTGAAAAATACACTACAATTCATTGCAGAAGAATAAATGGCATGAATAACTCATTTATATTTTCTTCTCAATCTCAACCTATGACTTGGGAAAATAAGGAGATAGGGATGAGCACCTCAACTTAGTGAATGATACTAACTAACATGTAAACCTAGTATTTTACAATCATTTTATTTAATAAAATGCTCATGCATCGTGTCATAGAGACAACCATGTCACATAATCATACAATGATGGATATTAGTCAATAGAAACCATTATAAATCTCAAGATGTGGAGTTGACCCCCTCTATTAGCTCTCTTAAAATCCAAACATATGGCCATAGTGAGACCAGCTCTGTAACAACTCATACCCGGGCTAGGAGTTTAATGACAAATTGCTTGATTTTAGGGCTATTATGACAAAGTGTGTGCTTTCATGAATTTTCATATGCTACGTGATTTATGAGCAAGTGGCATATTAGACTAGTTCTAATATGTATAATATGAATTTTTAAATATGAAATAGGTGATTTATTGCATACAAAGTGACTTTTCATGCACAAATCAATTTTTAAGCATAAAATAATTTTTATGAGCATTTATAAAATATTTTAAATTAAATATTTTTGGGGAGATTTTAATGAAAATAAGAAGCAAAATATTTATTTTTAATTATTTATAATCAATCCATAAATTAGATTAAAGACCTAACTCACCAAAATCCCAACACACCAAAATACTCCTAACCTAGCTCATTAATGGCAAACTTATAATTTTGCACCAATACCATAATTTTAAACCAAAATTTTAACCACCCTAGCATATGGAAGCCTCCATTCTATTATTCAACATATTTTTTTATAGAAAATTCTCTCTCAACCGAAATTCACAAGGTGCCTCTAAATCTTCCGATTTTTTGATCATCTTTGTAAGTTTTTCTGTTCTTTCAAGCTACTATTTGAATTTTATGAAACTAATCATAAGTAATCCATATGGGGCTACATATTTACTATTTTTCTTCTGTTAAATTCAGCCTAGGCTGTTTTTCTTAAGGAGAAACTAATTTCCTATCGTAAACACAACTCTTTCCTTACAAATCCATCGAAGGTGAACCCTAAAACCTAAAAGTTAGAATTTTCATACATATGATCATGGGGGGGAAATTTTTACATTTTTATGTTCTAAATTGATTTTTTTTTTTTTATGGTTACATGAAAAATATTGGTTTAAATAATGAGTTTATATATTACTATAATGATTAGAAAGTGTGAAAAGCAAGAAAAATCCATGTATATATATATATATATATATATATATATATATATATATATATATATATAT
>CANTUT010001589.1:280000-298264 GCA_947687605.1 Reutealis trisperma
TTAAGCGTATAAAATTCCATTAACAGATAATTTATCTCTATTAATTTCGTACCATTTCACACATCAATTCCTATAATAAATTCACCTCTAAGGTTCATAAAATTAGATCAATAGATTAATTAGCTTCCTTAATTAAATTTTCAAATCATATATACACAAATCATATACTTAAATAGTTCTCAATTAAATCATAAATTTTAAATAATAAATTTTCAATTCATCAATTTTGCTTCATTAGCAAAACAAAATTCATATTAACTCATAAATATAATTATTCACAATATTAGATAGTCTAATATATATATATATATATATATATATATATATATATATATATATATATATATATATATATATATATATATATATATATATATATATATTAGCATATCAGAAAGTATCAATCAAAACTTGACAAAAACTCAACTAGCGCTTCTTGAAACATCAGTCGATATGGAATTCATAAGCTAAAGGAAGTACATTAGAATATGAACAATTCTAACCTTAACCCTTAAGACAAAACCTAATGACTCCACAAATTATATTATAACAAGGACTTTCCCTACTGATATATAACAAAAAAAATACTTCTATAATACAACCAATAATAACTCAATTGTACCACTCAATCTTCATATCCATACATATCAATAAATTTCAATCTCCAATTATATATATATATACATTATATATATATATATATATATATATATATATATATATATATATATATATATATATATATATATATATATATATATATATATATATATATATATATATATATATATATATATATATATATATATATATATATATATATATATATATACACGTATGTTTGTATGTATGTATGTATGTATGTACATCTGTGTGTGTATATATATATATATACACACACAAATGTACATACATACATACATACATACATACGTGTATATATATATATATATATATATATATATATATATATATATATATATATATATATTTTAAGCATATCAGAAAGTATCACTCACAACTTGACATAAACTCAACAAGCCCGTCTTGAAACATCAGTCGATCTGGAATTCATAAACTAAATAGTAAAGGAAGTACATTAGAATACGAACAATTATAACCTTAACCCTTAAGTCTAAACCTAATGACTCCACAGATTATGTTATAACAAGGACATTCCCTACTGATATGTAAAAGAAAACACTTCTATAATACAACCAATAATAACTCAATTGTACCACTCAATCTTCATATCCATACATATCAACAAATTTCAATCTCCAATTATATATATATATGTACATTAATATATACATACATATATATACATACACACACACACACACACACACACACATATATATATATACATCTGTGTGTGTATATATATATATATATACACACACAAATGTACATACATACATACATACATATATATATATATATATATATATATATATATATATATATATATATATATATATATATATATATATATATATATATATATATATATATATATATTAAGCATATCAGAAAGTATCACTCACAACGTGACATAAACTCAACTAGCCCTTCTTGAAACATCAGTCGATCTGGAATACATAAACTAAACAGTAAAGGAAGTACATTAGAATACAAATAATTCTAACCTTAACCCTTAAGACTAAACCTAGTGACTCCACAGATTTTGTTATAACAAGGACATTCCGTATTGATATATAAAAAAACACATCTATAATAAAACCAACAATAACTCAATTGTACCTCTCAATCTTCATATCCATACATATCAACAAATTTCAATCTCCAATTATATATACATATACGTATATGAATATATGTATATTGCAACACCCTACTTAAAGATAACAATTTTAAGATGTAATGTGCATTAAGTATGGTACTATGTGACTTATTTTATGTTCAAAATATGTTTAGGATGTTTAATAATGTAAGGAATAAGTTAGGATTGTAATAGGGGATATTTCTACTATATGGGTATTTTGGTCATTTTGACCCTAAGACAGTGGACCAGGGGTATCTAAGTTAAAAATCAAGAAAATACTAAAAATAAATCCCAAATATTACATAAAATGCAATGCTTTTGTTTGAACAAAAAAGAATAAGAAACGGAAAGATTATCATGAAAATACCGAAAATAACCCTAGCAGCCGCCATTGATCAGGGGTATTTTGGTCATTTGACCAAAGTTGTAAATAAATATACCAAATGAAAGTTAAGAATATTTGGAAACAAAGTCCAGTTGAGCATTTTTCCAAAATCTCAACAAAAGCATAAGAAAATTGCACCGACACCTAAAAATCGGTATTTTATTTCTTTTAAAATTAATAAAATAATAAAAAAGCAAAAAAAAAAAAGAGAACCCTAGAATATTTAGTAACCAGCAGCCACCTACCCTCTTCAATTGTTGTTCACGCCATTTCCCTTTCTCCAAAAGAAAAAAAAAAAACAAAACAAAACAAAACTTCTTCTTCTTCCTTTTTTCTCAAACAATTCAAGAATCAACAATAAAGAAGCAAGATTTTTACAAGGTAAAATTTCTCTACATTAAATCTTGTTAATTCTTATGGGCTGATTATTTCTATATCTGCTGTAAAAAAAATTAAATTAAAATTTTTGTTGTTCAATCTTGGAAGGTTGGCTAAGGCTAGTAGAAGAGGAGTGAAATTATCCTTGTGAATTAAGGTGAGAAGAATTATTTTCTCAATTTAATTTTTTATTTAATTTTTATTTTTTTTACAGCAATTAAAAATGTTTACAAATCATGGCAATATGGTGTTGGATTGAATTAATTAATAGAATAGGATAGGTATTTGCTGAATTAAGAAAAGAATTGTGCCTAGGAATGAAAAAGGGAATTGATTGCAAACAAAAGTATGGTTGATGGTGAAGAACATGATTTATTGAAAAAAAAATAAAACTTATGCAAGAACTATTTGGCCTAGAAGGGGAAATTAATTCCCAAGTTCTGTAATTTTTTTTTTTTAAGTAGATTTTGGTTGAGTTTAGAACCAATTGAACATAGAAATTGTTGGAAGTAAAATCCAAGTTCGAATTATTGAGAAATCCAAAGTGGAATTTTTAAAATATTCTTAAACATCTATGAACAATTTAAATTTGGAAACTTTCCAATTTAAGTTTATTAAGCCTAGTTTTAATTAAAATTATGTAATTAAATAAATTAATTAAATAATTAAGCAATAAAATTTGAAATTGATAACAAGAACTCAAGCAATCGAAGGATGGGCGAGTTGAAATCTTTTGAGGGGTGAACTCTAGACCTAAGATTTGAGTTTCTAAATAAATTAAATATAAACACCAAATTAAGGATATAATTATATAATTAAATAAATAAATTAAAAATTTATGAAGTCAATTAGTATGAACAAGTCAAATATTAAGACTTTTATTAAAGTGTACCTTTAGTATAGGATTGACCTTAAGAAGTCAAAGTCAAAAATTTGACCATGATCTAAGATGAATTAAAACATATTATTAAACATATTAAAATAATATTAAAACATTAAATCATCAAGATTAAAAGTCAAAATAAGGAAAAATATTAAAGGTTGACTTTGTTTGATCAAAGATTCATAGTGGGACTAGGAGTCCTAGTTCAAGTCAACCACTTAAGTTAAGCAAGAATATGCATAAATATAATAAGTTATTGACTATATGAGTTAAATAAGAACTATTTGATTTATGCTATAGAGGTTAAAGAGGTTCAAGCCCTGCAGTCCACTTAGCTCAATTAACTAGGAGCACAGGAGTTTAAGGTGAGTTGTAATGCACACTCTTATTTCTTTGTAAATATGAAATGTTTTCTTTGAGATTGAATGATTTCCTTCATGATTCCACATCCACTGATTGACTATGATTTCATAAGCTATGTTTGCTTAAGAGTCTCACCTTAAGTAGGACTCTTTCTTAAGTTGATTGTTTGAACCTAAAACTCACATTAAGTTATATTATGACATGTAATGACATTGTGAACCTTAAACCAAGTCTTTCAAGCTAAGTAGGACTCTTTCATAAGAGTCCTAATATAAATTAAACTCTTGCTATGTATATGTTATTGTTTACTTTTTCAAGCCTGCAGAAACACCCCTTCTCAATGTGGGGTGAACATTGGACTTGTGCACGAGGTATGCCCATGGATAGGGTAAAGTATCCAGACCTCGGCTAGTAGGGGTCCAATATTGCTAGCCATAGGACCTAATCAGTCTTATGCTATAAGTTGAGTAGAGAAGGCAATAACCCCTACTCCTAAGTTAATATAAGTTATAAGTTGTTTCTGCTACCCTATTATTTATTCCTCATCTTTATAACCAAGCTATGTTATTGAGCCATGTTTACTTTCTTACATACCCTATATATGCATCTACTCTCACTAAGTCTTCTACTCACCCTTTTCTATATTTATATATTTCAGGATGGCAAGATTAATCAAGGTAACTAACTTAAGCCTGTTCCTCCACTTGAGTGGTTGCTTTGCCTATAAGATAATAGAGTTCTCTTTATTCATTTGTATTGGTGAACTTCGGTTTAGTGCTCTAGGGGTAATAAGCGATGTACTTGAGAATCAATCGGAAATTGATGTTTTTTGGTCTTAAGTTTGGGATTATTTGGACTTTTATTTTGTTGAGTTATCTTCAAATGTTTTCCTTTTACTTTGGTTTATAAGAACTGTTTTTAAGATGTAAGAAGTTTATGGGCCTATTCCGCAAATTTTATAAGTTATGATTTAATTGAATAAGATATGGGTATTTGATTAGTAATTTTACATAAGCTAAGGATTCTACGGGTATGGGTGACCTTATGTCTTCCCGTGTCCTAGGATCATCATAGCTTCCTAAGTTGGGTTGTGACAAAGGTGGTATCAGAGCCTTAGGTTTAAGATTTCATAGGTATTTAAGATTACCTTTGAGTAATAGGATTCCTTACTGTCATTGAAGTCCTTCATTAGGAAAAATTCAGTGTTAATCACAAGTCTAGGTTGTCATATATGTATTACTGTGTTTTATTTTTGTGTTATATGTTTATTTCATAGACCCCTGCATGAGGACCCAGACCTAAGAGGATGACACGTGATCATGATGAACCTCTGCCTGTGATTGTGATTGATGATGATTCGATGGATGAGGACCCTGAGGAGGACCCTAAGGAGGATCCTGAGGAGGACCTTGAGGAGGACCCAGAGGAGGAGATACCTATTGAGTTACAGCCTAACCTTGAGGATCCACAGGAGGCATTGACTAGAGAGTTCGAGCTATGTAAAGGAGAAGTGATTGCCTTGCGAGAAGAGGTAGAGATGCTCAAGAGACAAAATCTTGAGTTAGTGCATCAAAACATGGGAGTCCAATTAGAGATTGAGCAGCTAAGACAAGATTTAAAGAATGTTGGAATTGGGATTACTCGCATCTCAAGACAATTTGCTCTTGATATGAGAGTCTCACAGGCCTCTAGGCAGCTTTCATATGGAAATTCGAGATGTGAAAGATGTGGATGAGGACGAGTGTTTTGCCCCACTTTTGCGAACTATAGACTCCACTGCTAAAGCTAGACCACGTGCACCTAGAGCACCATAGGAGTGATTCCATTATTGGTTATGATATTATTTAGTCTTTATTTAATTGATAAAACAGTTGACTATGATATGGCATGCTAGAGTAGGATGTTGATTTATTTATTATTGTTGATTCTTTCATTAAGAGTTTTTCTTTATTGGATTGATTCGTTGGTTTATTGAAATTATGGAATAAAAGCATGCTATTGACAATAATGATAAGCACAAGTATGTGAATGATAAGCCTATGTATATGATTGTAGTATGATTTGACATATGTGTATGCTAGCATTAGAATAAGTTGACATTATGACATATTGACCTTGAACTTGTTTATGATAACTATAGATGGCACCTAAAAGGAAGCTTGATAACGTACGTGCTGCTGCTAACATTGCACGAAATAGAATTAGGGTTGCTATTGGAGCTGCTGCATGAGCTGTTAGAGCTCAGCCAGATGGTGAAAGTGTGGCTCAAACAAGATCACAAGGACCCCCATAAGTAAGATAGAGGATTTAAGTTAGCAAGCAAGCCTCTAGTGAGGAAGTGCAAGCTATGAGGCAAGAGATTCAAGAATTGCATCGCCAACTAGAGGAAGTAAGAGCTCAACAACCTCAGCCACAGCAGCCACAACAATAGCCAGAGGTCACGCAAGTACCACCACCACCTCCAATTGGTCAAGGAAGGCAATGGAGAGTTAGGGATGATGAAGGGGTTAGCATCCAGGATTTCAAGAGATTGAAACCACCCACTTTCAATAGGGAGGAAGGTGAAGATCCCCAAGACTTTTTGGATGAAGAGGACAAGCTGATTAAGAGGCTACCCTCTTCTGATGCTAGGGCCATAGAGCTGGTTGGATTATAGCTCAAGAAGAATGCTTGGCTATGGTACGAGCTGAAGATTGAACCTCAAATGGAAGGTGAGAACCCTATGACGTGGGCAGAATTTAAGTAGGAACTCATGGATGAGTATTTGGCTGAGGGGGAGAGGCAGAATCGAGCTTTATAGTTTGAACAACTTAAGCAACGCCTTGGTATGAGTGTAGTGGAGTATGTTAACGAGTTCAACCAATTGAGTAAATATGCCAGACACATTGTGCCAACAGAGAAAAGCCAAGTTGAACGATTTAGGCAAAGGTTGATCACACTCTTATATAATGCTCTCATTGCTACAGACTTCACTACTATGAACAAACTAATTGACATGGCTAAGCTAATGGAAGCTAGGCATAAAGCGAAAAGAGTTAAGAGAGTTGAAAGGGATAATAGAAATAAGAACAACAATAAGGGCTAAAGTAGCAACTATAAGGGCAACAACTACTCCAAGGGAGGCTAGGAACAATAAGCAGCAACCAGTTTTCCTCAACAGTCTAAAGGAGGAAATCAAGGTAGGGGCCCTGCAGTTAGTGTTTCTGTGGCATCAACACCAGCTAGACATAAGACAAATTCGTATCCTATATGTAAGACATGTGGGAAGCACCATTTGGGCGCATGTAGAAGGACCACTGGAGCTTGCATTCATTGTGGGCAAATGGGACATTTTATCAAGAATTGTCCACAATTGAATAGGACCAACACTGCTCCAATCACCTCTCAACAGATAGTACAAGGAGGCAGAATGGATAACAGATCACCTGTTGGAAGAGGAAAAGGAGTGGCACAAGAGAATGCACCCGCTGGAGATGGGAGAGGTAAGGGCAGAGTCTATGCCCTCGATCAACAAGCTGCTCATAATTCAAATACTGTAGTGACAGGTACTATTCCTATTCAGTTTGTGAATGCTGAGTGTTTGTTTGATACCGGTGCCACGCACTCCTTTGTTTCACCGCACTTTGCTAGGAAATTAGGAATTGACTGTGAAATCACGCATGAACCCTTAGAAGTATCTACCCCTTTAGGTGAATTTGTAATTGTGAATAAAATCTATAGGAGTTATTTGGTTGAGATTGATGGTAGGCTATTGTCTGTAGACTTACGAGTCTTAGAGGTATTGGAGATAGACGTGATATTAGGTATGGATTGGCTATCAAGGCACGATGCCAAGATAAACTGTAAGAGAAAGAAGGTAGAGTTTATAGATGAAAAGAGAGATAAGTTTATGTATTATGGTTGTAAGGAGATGATTCCTATGAACTTGATATAGGCGATTCATGCAAACAGATTGATAAGGAAGGGATGTAAGGCCTATTTGGCACATATAGTAGATACGAGTAAGGAAGGTGGTAATGGAATTATTGAAATTCCTGTAGTAAGGGACTACCTGGATGTGTTTCCTAAAGATTTACCTGGATTGCCTGTAGAGAGAGAGATTGAGTTCACTATTGAACAGTTGCCTAGCACGCAACCAATCTCTATTCCACCCTACTGAATGGCACCAATAAAGCTGAAGGAGCTAAAGGTGCAGTTGCAAGACCTGTTGGATAAAGGTTTCATAAGACCAAGCAGTTCACCTTGGGGTGCACCGGTGTTGTCCGTTAAGAAGAAAGATGGGTCGATGAGATTATGTATTGATTATCACTAGTTGAATAAGGTGACTATTAAGAACAAGTATCCACTGCCTCGAATTGATGACTTATTCGATCAATTGCAAGGAGCTAGCCATTTCTCAAAAATAGATTTGAGGTCAGGATATCATCAGTTGAGGATCAAGGGAGAAGATATAAGCAAGACAGCATTTAGGACACTGTATGGCCACTACGAGTTTACGGTGTTACCATTTGGCCTTACAAATGCACTAGCTACTTTCATGGATATTATGAATAGAGTTTGCAAGCCATTCCTCGACAAGTTTGTAATAGTGTTCATTGATGATATCCTGATATACTCTAAGTCGAAGGAGGAGCATGAAGAGCATTTAAGACAAGTGTTGCAAATATTGAGAGAACACCCGCTCTATGCCAAACTATCGAAGTGTGAGTTATGGCTAGAGCATGTAAATTTCTTAGGGCATGTGGTAGGAGAAGAAGGAATTAAAGTAGATCCCAAGAAAATAGAGGTTGTAACTGATTGACCCAAACCTACTACTATCACAGAAATAAAGAGTTTCTTAGGTATGGTAGGCTATTATAAGAGGTTTGTTAAGGATTTCTCAAGGATTGCAGCACCATTAACGAAGTTGACAAGGAAACAAGTGAAGTTCCAATGGAGTGATGAATGTGAGAAGAGTTTCCAGAAGCTTAAAGAATGCCTTATCACGACCCCAATGTTGGCATTGCCTGAAGGAGCTGGAAATTTTATGGTGTATTGTGATGCCTCAAGAGTTGGGTTAGGCAGAGGAGATGGGTTGAATTACTTAAGGATTATGATTGTCAAATTCTATACCATCCAGGTAAAGCAAATGTAGTAGCTGATGCATTAAGCCATAAGTCTATGGGGAGTTTGGCTCATATATCAGCAAATAGGAGACCTTTGGTGAGGGAGTTGAAAGAACTTCTTGATCAAAGCCTGAGATTGGAGAATGAGGGTAAAAGTGGTCTTGTGGCATACTTCAAAGTGAAGCCTAGGCTAATAGATGAGATTAAGAAGTCACAAAGAAAGGACCCTTACTTAGTAAAGCTTATAGAACAAGTGGAAAAGGGGAAGAATCAGGAGTTTGTGATTCGAGATGGTATGCTCAAGCATGGAGTAAGGTATTGTGTCCCAAATATAGATGGGTTATGAGATAAGATAATGAGTGAAGCTCATTTGGCACTATACAATATGCACCCAGGAGCAACCAAGATGTATCAAGATATTAAGATGATTTATTAATGGCCGGGACTTAAGAAGGATGTAGCTGAATACGTAGCTTCATGCTTGACTTGCCAGCAAGTTAAGGCAGAACATCAAAAGCTGTCTAGTTTACTTCAAGAGATCCAATTTCTAGAATGGAAATGGGAGCGAATTACAATGGATTTTGTAGTAGGCTTGCCAATAACTCAAAAGGGCTGTGATTCCATATGGGTGATAGTAGATTGTCTCACCAAGTCTACACATTTCTTAGATGTAAAAACCACTTATACAGTGGCACAATATGCATGACATTATATTGAGGAAATTGTAAGACTGCATGGGGTGCTTATATCCATATATCGGATAGAGGTCCTCAATTCACATCAAGATTCTAGCAACAGTTATAGGAAGCAATGGGCACAAGGTTGGATTTCAGCACTGCATTTCATCCCCATACTGATGGACAGTCTGAAAGGACTATCCAAAACACTCAAAGATATGTTAAGGATGTGTGTCATGGACTTTGGTGGAAGTTGGGACAGGCACTTGCCATTGATAGAGTTTGCCTACAACAATAGTTATCACTCCTCAATTGGCATGGCACTATATGAAGCATTATATGGTCGAAAATGTCAGTCACAATATGTTGGAATGAAGTGGGAGATAAGCATGTAGAGATGCCTGACTTGTTAAGGGATACGGCGAAAAAGGTGCCACTCATTAGAAAGAAACTTAAGACAGCCTTTAGTCGACAAAAGAGCTATGCCGACCCTAAGAGGAAAGATGTACAGTTTGCAATTGGTGATCATGTGTTCTTGAAAGTTTCACCTATGAAAGGAGTTATGAGTTTTGGGAGGAAAGGCAAGTTATCACCGAGATATAATTTTGGATCGAGTGGGTGAAGTCTCATATTGACTAGCATTGCTGCCAGCTATGGACCATGTCCATCCAGTATTCCATGTCTCGATGCTTAGAAAATATGTGTCTAGCCCTTCACATGAACTAAAGTATCAAGATATGGTACTAGATAGTGACTTATCTTATGAGGAAATGCCAATGGAGATCGTGGACCAACAAGTAAAGAAGCTGAGGAATAAAGAGATAACCATGGTGAAAGTCAGATGGCAAAATCATGACGTAGAAGAATGCACATGGGAAAGCGACGATGTTATGCATCAACGATATCCTTATTTATTTGATTAATCTACTGGTAAGTCTCCGCTAAAATTCAAGGACGAATTTTTTTATAAGGAGGAGAGAATGCAACACTCTACTTAAAGATAGCAATTTTAAGATCTAATATGCATTAAGTATGGTATAATGTGACTTATTTTATGTTCAAAATATGTTTAGGATGTTTAATAATGTAAGGAATAAGTTAGGATAGTAATAGGGGATATTTCGACTATAGGGGTATTTTGGTCATTTTGACCCTAAGACAGTGGACCAGGGGTATCTGAGTTAAAAATCAAGAAAATACTAAAAATAAATCTCAAATATTACATAAAATGCAATGCCTTTCGTTTGAACGAAAAAGAATATGAAACGGAAAAGTTATCACGAAAATACCGAAAATAACCCTGACAGCCGCCACTGATCTGGGGTATTTTGGCCATTTAACCAAAGTTGTAAATAAATATACCAAATGAAAGTTAAGAATATTTGGAACCAAAATCCAGTTGAGAATTTTTCCAAATTCTCAACAGAAGTATAAGAAAATTGCACCGAAATCTAAAAATCTGTATTTTATTTTTTAAAAAATTAATAAAATAAAAAAAATAAAAAATAAGAAAAAAGAGAACCCTACAATATTTAGTAACCAGCAGCTGCCTCCCCTCTTCAATTGCTATTCACGCCATTTCCCTTTCTCCAAAAGAAAAAAAAACAAAACAAAACAAAACTTCTTCTTCCTTTTTTCTCAAACAATTCAAGAATCAACAACAAAAAAGCAAGATTTTTACAAGGCAAAATTCCTCTACATTAAATCTTGTTAATTCTTATGGGCTAATTATTTCTATATCTTCTGCAAAAAAAAATTAAATTAAAATTTTTGTTGTTCAATCTTGGAAGGGTTGGCTAAGGCTAGTAGAAGGGGAGTGAAATTATCCTTGTGAATTAAGGTGAGAAGAATTATTTTCTCAATTTAATTTTTTATTTAATTTTTATTTTTTTACAGCAATTAAAAATATTTATAAATCATGACAATGTGGTATTGGATTGAATTAATTAATAGAATAGGATAGGTATTTGTTGAATTAAGAAAAGAATTGTGCCTAGGAATGAAAAAGGGAATTGATTGCAAACAAAAGTATGGTTGATGGTGAAGAACATGATTAATTGAAAAAATAAAATAAAACTTATGCAAGAACTATTCAGCCTAGAAGGGGAAATTAATTCCCAAGTTCTGTAATTTTTTTTTTAAAGTAGATTTTGGTTGAGTTTAGAACCAATTGAACATAGAAATTGTTGGAAGTAAAATCCAAGTTTGAATTATTGAGAAATCCAAAGTGGAATTTTTAAAATATTCTTAAACATCTATGAACAATTTAAAATTGGGAACTTTCCAATTTAAGTTAATTAAGCCTAGTTTTAATTAAAATTATGTAATTAAATAAATTAATTAAATAATTAAGCAATAAAATTTGAAATTGATAACAAGAACTCAAGCAATCGAAGGATGGGCGAGTTGAAATCTTTTGAGGGGTGAACTCTAGAACTAAGAATTGAGTTTCTAAATACATTGAATATAAATATCAAATTAAGGATATAATTATATAATTAAATAAATAAATTAAAAATTTATGAAATCAATTAGTATGAACAAGTCAAATATTAAGACTTTCATTAGGGTGTACCTTTAGTATAGGGTTGACCTTAAGAAGTCAAAGTCAAAAGTTTGACCATGACCAAAGATGAATTAAAACATATTATTAAACAAATTAAAATAATATTAAAACATTAAATCATCAAGATTAAAAGTCAAAAAAAGGAAAAATATTAAAGGTTGACTTTGTTTGATCAAAGATTTATAGTGGGACTAGGAGTCCTAGTTCAAGTCAACCACTTAACTTAAGTAAGAATATGCATAAATATGATAAGTTATTGACTATATGAATTAAATAAGAACTATTTAATTTATGCTGTAGAGGTTAAAGAGGTTCAAGCCCTGCGGTCCACTTAGCTCGGTTAACTAGGAGCACAGGAGTTTAAGGTGAGTTGTAATGCATACTCTTATTTCTTTATAAATATGAAATGTTTTCTTTGCGATTGAATGATTTCCTTCATGATTCCACATCCACTGATTGACTATGATTTCATAAGCTATGTTTGCTTAAGAGTCTCACCTTAAGTAGGACTCTTTTTTAAGTTGATTGTTTGAACCCAAAACTCACATTAATCTATACTATGACATGTAATGATGCTGTGAACCTTCAACCAAGTCTTTCAAACTAAGTAGGACTCTTTCATAAGAGTCCTAATATAAGTTAAACTCTTGCTATGTATATGTTATTGTTTACTTTTCCAAGCCTGCAGAAACACCCCTTCTCAATGTGGTGTGAACATTGGACTTATGCACAAGATATGCCCATGGATAGGGTAAAGTATCCAGACCTCGGCTAGTAGGGGTCCAATATTGCTAGCCATAGGACCTGATCAGTCTTATGCTATAAGTTAAGTAGAGAAGGCAATAGCCCCTACTCCTAAGTTAATATAAGTTATAAGTTGTTTCTGCTACCCTATTGTTTATTCCTCATCTTTACAACCAAGCTATGTTATTGAGCCATGTTTATTTTCTTACATACCCTATGTGTGCATCTACTCTCACTGAGTCTTCTACTCACCCTTTTCTATGTTTATATATTTCAGGATGGCATGATTAATCAAGGTAACTAACTCAAGCTTGTTCCTCCACTTGAGTGGTTGCTTTGCCTAGAAGATAATATAGTTCTCTTTATTCATTTGTATTGGTGAATTTCAGTTTAGTACTCCGGGACTAATAAGCGAAGTACTTGAGAATCAATCGGAGATTGATGTTTTGTGGTTTTAAGTTTGAGATTATTTGGACTTTTATTTTGTTGAGTTATTTTCAAATGTTTTCCTTTTACTTTGATTTATAAGAACTGTTTTTAAGATGTAAGAAGTTTATGGGCCTATTCTGCAAATTTTATAAGTTATTATTTAATTGAATAAGATATGAGTATTTGATAAGTAATTTTACATAAGCTAAGGATTCTACAGGTGTGGGTGACCTTACGTCTTTCCGTGTCTTAGGATCGTCATAGCTCCCTAAGTCAAGTTATGACATATATATACATATATATATCTATCATTGAGGATAATTATTATATTAATTAACATATCATATAAGTATAGTTTACTTAAAAGCAATTTTTCTTAGAACAAGGCAATCAGTGAAAACCTTTAAAAAAATTGTACTTATAAAATTGTAAACATTCTTAATAATCAATTTTTCTTAAAATTATTCTCTTAAAACATTTTAACAGCGTGCTTGAGTAAATTTATTCATAATATAATTTAATAAAATGGTTTATAAAATAAACTCTTTTCAGAATTGTTTGATAATTTCTTTAATAAATTCATAAACTAAATTTCCCTAGTAAATACGAAAAAAATTATACATTAAGAACAATAAAAAAAAAATGAATTTCTTCCATGATATATAGTAAGCATGAATTAATTCATATTTCCAATTAGTCTAAAATTTAATTCCATTCTAAAGTTATATAACTCAACTAAATAAACTTATAAAAATCCATTAAAATTGCATTTTCAATAGTTATTCATTAAGCACATAAAATTCTATTAACAGATAATTTATCTCTATTAATTTCATACCATTTCACACATCAACTCCTATAATAAATTCACCTCTAAGGTTGATAAAATTAAATCAATAGATTAATTTGCTTCCTTAATTAAATTTTCAAATCATATATACACAAATCATATACATAAATATTTCTCAATTAATCATAAATTTTAAATAATAAATTTTTGATTCATCAATTTTGCTTCATTAGCAAATTGAAATTCATATTAACTCGTAAATATAATTATTCAAAATATTAGATAGTCTAAAATATATATATATATATATATATATATATATATATATATATATATATATATATATATATATATATATATATATATATATATATATATATATATATATATATATATATATATATATATATATATATATATATATATATATATATCCATATAAATATAAATAGAGATTTATATATATATATATATATATATATATATATATATATATATATATATATAGCATATCAGAAAGTATTACTCACAACTTGAATAAAACTCAACTAGCGCTTCTTGAAACATCAGTCGATATGGAATGCAAAAACTAAACACTCGAGGAAGTACATTAGACTATGAACAATTCTAACCTTAACCCTTAAGACTAAACCTAATGACCCCAGAGATTCTGTTATAACAAGGACATTCCCTACTGATATATAAAAAAACACTTCTATAATACAACCAATAATAAATCAATTGTACCTCTCAATCTTCATATCCATACATATCAACAAATTTCAATCCCCAATTATATATACATACATACATACACATACACATACACACACACGCAAATATATATATATATATATATATATATATATATATATATATATATATATATATATATATATATATATATATATATATATATATATATATATATATATATCTATGTGTGTGTGTGTGTGCGCACGCGCGTGTGTGTGTATATATATATGTGTGTGTGTTTTTGTGTGTGTGTGTGTGTGTGTGTGTGTGTGTATATCTCTATATATATACCCACACACACACACACACACATATATATATACACACATAGATGGATATATGTATATCTCTATCTACCTATCTATCTATCTATATGCATATATATATATATATATATATATATATATATATATATATATATATATATATATATATATATATATATATATATATATATATATATATATATATATATATATATATATATATATATATATATATATTAAGCATATCAGAAAGTATCACCCACAACTAGAATAAAACTCAACTAGCCCCTCTTGAATCATCAATCGATCTAGAATACATAAACTAAACATTCGAGGAAGTACATTCGACTACAAACAATTCTAACCTTAACCTTTAAGACTAAACCTAATGACTCCACAGATTCTGTTATAACAATGACATTCCCAACTGATATATAAAAAAACACTTCTATAATAAAACCAATAATAACTCCATAGCGCCTCCCAATCTTCATATCCATACATATCAACAAATTTCAATCTCCAATTATATATACGTATACATATATGAATATATGAATATATGCATATATACATATATATATATCAATCATTGAGGATAACTATAATATTCATTAAAATATCATATAAGTATAGTTTACTTAAAATCAATTTTTCTTAGAACAACACAGTCAGTGAAAACCTTTAAAAAAATTGTATTCATAAAATTGTAAACATTTCTTAATAACCAATTTTTCTTAAAATTATTCTCTTAAAACATTTTAATAGCGTACTCAAGTAAATTTACTCATAATATAATTTAATAAAATGGTTTATAAAATAAACTCTTTTTAGAATTGTTTGATAATTTCTTTAATAAATTCATAAACTAAATTTACATAGTAAATTCGAAAAAATTACACATTAAGAACAATAAAAAAAAATGAATTTCTTCCATGATATATAGTGAGCATGAATTAATTCATATTTCCAATTAGCCAAAAATTTAATTCCATTCTAAGTTATATAACTCAACTAAATAAACTTATAAAAAACCATTAAAATTGCATTTTCAGTAGTATTCATTAAGCAAAAAAAATTCCATTAACAGATAATTTATCTCTATTAATTTCATACCATTTCACACATCAACTCCTATAATAAAATCACCACTAAGGTTCAAAAAATTAAATCAATAGATTAATTAGCTTCCTTAATTAAAATTTCAAATCGTATATGCACAAATCATATAGTTAAATAGTTCTCAATTAAATCATAAATTTTAAATAATAAATTTTGGATTCATCAATTTTGCTTCATTAGCAAAACGAAATTCATATTAACTCATAAATATAATTATTCACAATATTAGATAGTCTAAAAAATGCATGTAAATATATATATATATATATATATATATATATATATATATATATAGACACACACACAAATATATGTATATACTTACATATGTATGTAAATATATATATATATGTATATATATATATATATATATATGGAAGTATATACATATATATGTATGTACATATACATGTATATATATATATATATATATATATATATATATATATATATATATATATATATATATATATATATATATATATATATATATATATATATGTTTATACATATATATATATATATATATATATATATATATATATATATATATATATATATATATATATATATATATATATATATATATATATATATATATATATATATACAGTTTGAGCATATCATAAAGTATCTCTCACAACTTGATAGAAACTCTACTAGCGCTTCTTGAAACATCAGTCGATCAGGAATACATAAACTAAACACTCGAGGAAGTACATTAGAATATGAACAATTCTAACCATGACTCTTAAGACTAAACCTAATGACTCCACAGATTCTGTTATAACAAGGACATTACCTACTGATATATAAAAAAGATACTTCTATAATACAACCAATAATAACTCAACTCTACCTCTCAATCTTCATATCTGTACATATCAACAAATTTCAATCTAGAATTATATATATATATACACATTAATGTATATATACATACACACACATACACACACACACACATATATATATATGTACATCTCTATCTATATATAAATATAAATAAATATATATATATATATATATATATATATATATATATATATATATATATATATATATATATATATATATATATATATATATTAAGCGTATCAGAAAGTATCACTCACAACTTAACATAAACTCAACGAGCCCTTCTTGAAACATCAGTTGGTTTGGAATACATAAACTAAATAGTAAAGGAAGCACATTAGAATACGAACATTTCTAACCTTAACCCTTAAGTCTAAACGTAGTGACACCACAGATTTTGTGATAACAAGGACATTCCCTATTGATATATAAAAAACACTTCTATAATACAACCAATAATCACTCAATTGCACCTCTCAATCTTCATATCCATACATATCAATAAATTTCATTCTCCAATTATATGTACGTATACGCATATGAATATGTGCATATATACATATATATATCTACGATTGAGGATAATTATTATATTCATTAACATATCATATATGTATGGTTTACTTAAAATCAATTTTTCTTAGAACAACGCAGTCAGTGAAAACCTTTAAAAAAATTGTATTCATAAAATTGTAAACATTTCTTAATAACCAATTTTTCTTAAAATTATTCTCTTAAAACATTTTAATAGCGTACTCAAGTAAATTTACTCATAATGTAATTTAATAAAATGGTTTATAAAATAAGCTCTTTTTAGAATTGTTTGATAATTTCTCTAACAAATTCATAAACTAAATTTACATAGTAAATTCGAAAAAGATTACACATTAAGAACAATAAATAAAATGAATTTCTTGCATGATATATAGTCAGCATGAATTAATTCATATTTCCAATTAGCCAAAAACTTAATTCCATTCTAAAGTTATATAACTCAACTAAATAAACTTATAAAAATCCATTAAAATTGCATTTTCAGTAGTATTCATTAAGCACAAAAAATTCCATTAACAGATAATTTATCTCTATTAATTTCATACCATTTCACACATCAATTCATATAATAAATTCACCTCTAAGGTTCATAAAATTA
>CANTUT010001590.1:0-37863 GCA_947687605.1 Reutealis trisperma
GAGGGCCACCAAGTTCTTCATACCTAAAAGTCCAGACCAAAATTGGCAAGAACACAGTCCTCGACATAAGAATAAGGACTACTCCAGATTTATCAGTATTCAGAAGATTGTAATGGGAGTTCTGGGATGACTAAGACCCAAAAAAGAAGAATGCAGCGAGTGAGACAGGAGACGAGAAGGTTAGCCGAGGAAAGAGCTGCACAAAGACAAGGTCGAGGCAAATCTGTTCAGGATAGGCTGGGGGCAAGAAGAGGGCCCATTTTTGAAAGCAAAGCTGGACCAAGTGACAGAGCACCAGTAAAACGTCGCTTGAATATGGAAGAATATATTCCAGAAAGAAAGCCGATGGGGGACAGTCTTCGGCCAAAATTACCAGAGGCCTTGTCACCTAGGAGAAAGGATGACAAGGTACCAGAGGAACATCGGCGAGGAAAAGAGCATATCGACCGAATAAATGAGCTTGAGAGAAAGGCGTCGAAGAAGTATGGACCAAAAACCTATGCTGAATCATCTAGAACTACTGATAAAGGGTATCAAACCTAGGTCTGGGTGGAAAAGGTTAATCCCCTAAAGATTAGAATGGCCGAGGAGTCCCCAGAGCTCGAGCATGGTCAGAAGCGAGATATTATGGTGGTCACTCTCCCTTCAAAAAAGAAGTCAAGACAGAAGGAAGGACTGGATGGAGATGTGATTAAACCAGAAGATTCATCTGGGGATGAAAGATCAGCTGTGGTGACCTTTGAGAAACCCCCTGCTAGAATGACTAGGCACATTCGACCACTATATATCAAGACTGAGGTTAATGGTGTCCCGATCAACAGAGTTCTAGTAGATGGAGGAGCTGGAGCAAATGTTCTCCCTTTGAAAACATTAAGCTTTTTAGTCAAGTACGCATGAAGAGTTTTGAGGTAGAGGAAGAAGGCATTCCATTCCGCATTCTTTGGCACGAGGGTTTGGCTTCCTTGATTCAGGTAGGAAAGAAGGGGCTATGGCACTTGGTTCATTCCTTTCTTTGGCAAAGGAAGGGAAGGAACCATTTCGTACAGAAATTCAGGTTTCCATGACCCAAATCGATAGGATCTAGTTGTTCAGATGATTGTCTGTGTTCGGGAAATAGGGTCCAAGCCCGGTGGATGGAGAAAGGGTTCCCATTGATTAGAAAGAGCAGAGGAATGTGGAGCGAAGAGGTTCGTTTTGGCGGATGAGACTGATCCCACTACAGATAATGAATCTGGATCGTATGGATCTCAGTTCAATTGTTCTCCGCTACTCTTTTTTTTGGTTATGCAGGGGGTAGTTAAGCTACTTGGTAATTGAGAATAACCTCTCTCTCTCTTTTTCTGTAGAGTGGTACTTGGCTATATACCTTGATAGGGGAGGATCCAGCGTTTGAGCCTATAGGGGAGGGCGTTCGTTCAGAGCCCGAGAGCTCCTGGAGTCTTGTCTTCTAGTTCCATATTGTCATTGATAAGACGTGAACTATCAAAGTGAGTGTCGACCAAGGAAGGGCTATTGAATACCTTTTTGACGGGGTGCCATGTTTAGCCCGCGTATTATACATGAAGTTGTAGCAACGAGAAACTCTGGACTAAGGAGTGTAACTGTGTTGAAGCGCAGCCGGGCAGAAGGATTATTCCGAGCAGAACGAACAGACAGAGGGCGATCAGGTGCGATAGCTTCCGCTTAACTTGTAAGAAGGCTCGCTGCTATTTAAGGGGCTCGTCAGAGCTTGTAAGAATATGTATGTTACTTATCGACCAGGATAAGGATATACGGTTGACTCCACCAATAGGGCTAGGAAGCGTGAGGCTTATCGACCAACGTAAACGTACGAGAAACGTTCCAAGCAGAAAATTCTAAGATTCCCTGGTCCCCAAGGGAAGACAGAAAAGCATAGAGAGAAAGGAAGCGGTGATGCGACCTCTTACTGAAGACACAACGGTCACCAAACCTACTCTCTACAAGCACCCTCCCAAGAAGAAGAAAAAAGGATAACTGAGCCTGTGAATTAGGCAGAACAAGGGAATTACCGTAACTCTATCACAGGTCTTCCCCATTGAAAGAAGTAGTAGCAAGTTCATCTGGGACTGACTTTGCAGGAGATTCTGTATCAAGTGAAACCGGCCCCATTTTGCTATACCTGGGATTTGGCTCAATCCTTTATATTAAGATATTCTATCCTCTTATTCTTTAACTTAGAAAGTGAAAGAACTCCTAAACTAGTAAGTAGCAACTTTAACTATGGATTCTTACCCAAGGAAAGAACTAGTACTCTATCCTGATTCTAGATTATGAGCCCCGGTTCCGCCCCATTAGGAGTTTCTCCCTCCCCTTCTCTTCCGTATCCGTACTTGAAGCTTTATCTTCAGCAGCAGCAGATCTAGCAAGTTCCTCTTTAACTCCTTCCTCTAAAGTAGGTTTCAACTCTTTGCAAAAACCCCGTCAAAATGGTCAAAATGTGTCTTTTTGGTCTGTACTTGAGAATCTCTATCTTTCCTTTCAAATATCTCCTCGAAGAGCTTAGAATAGGTCCTCCTCTTCCGCTTCTGGAAGTGAATTACGAGATTCAAAAACTAATCTGGCACTTTCGGATGTAAGAGTGCCCTACTTTCAGGTTTATCAAACCTTACTTGATTTCGCCCCGGTACTCTGGGAGTAAGAAAGTGAGTCTTCGAAAGAGAATCTGGCACTTAAAGAATAGGAGATTCTAGAGCAACTGAATTAACAAGAAGAGAATCTGGCGCTTCCTCTGATTTGGCAGCTGCTGATTCAGTAAGAAGTGAATCTGGAACAACTGACTTTGCCTTTGCATTCCCTATTGGCTGATTCAGTAACAACTGACTTTGCTTTAGCAAGTTCCTCTTTAACTGACTTACCCGATTCGGGTTCTTCCTCTGTAACTCCTGACCCGGAGTCAGTACTAGGACTTTCAGCTTTAACTTCTTCTTCCTCTGAGGGAACAACTGATTCAACCGATGAGTCTTCTTCCGGTTCTGCCACTGAGGCAAGAACTTCGTCTGTACTTGCTTTAGAATCTGTAACAACAGTAACAACAAGTTGTTACCCTCTGTAACTCCTTCCTCTTCAGGTTTTGGTTCTGCTTTAACTGATTCTTCTGATTCTGGTTCGTCTTCCTCTTTCGCAGCAGCTGAATCTGGAACAAGGGCTAAGTAGGTTTCAACTCTTTAATTTTCCCTTTATTTTGGGATGTTTTTGGTTGCATGAATTAACAACAAAACAAGCTTAGCAACTTTAAAAGGATTATTCCTGCTTCAACTCTATGGGACGATCAGTATAAAACTCTTCCGCCCCATCTGATTCAACCCGTTCGGGTTCGGGTTCTTCCCCCTTTCTTCCTATACCTGGGATTTGAGCCCGATTCCGCAACAGCTGATTCAGCCTAACCAGGAATTTCTTTCATCACAAATTGACTAGCAAAAGCAGATTCTTCCCCTTTTTTACTTTCCGATTCTTCCCCAGAATCTTCCTACTGGGACTGACGCTACTGGGGTGGGACTGCCCCTAAGGCAACTGACTTTCTAAGAACTGATTCTGCCCTTTCTTACACAACTGATTCTTCCACTGGGACTAGATGCTGAACCAGGACTTGAAGCTGATTCCTCTTCTTCCGATTCCGCTTCCTTTGCAGCAGATTCATCTGGAACAACTGGCTTTGCAGCTTTGAAAGAACGTCATTCGTCTGTACTTGATTCTATTGAAGAAGGAGCCGATTCTTCCACAAGGAAAGTAGCCAGGAAAGAATCTGTACTTGAATCTGGCCCTTCCCATTCAGCCTTTGTCACTCCTGACTCAGCAGAATAAGTAATATAAGTAATAACTGACTTTGGAGTTGGAGGCACAAGGAAACTAGGAAAGAAGGAAGGAAACTATTTTACTTTAAGAGAAGAGTCTTCCCCTGTGAATGCAGATTCAGTAACAACAGAGTCTTCCGGTTCCGATTCTTACCCTGAGGCTGTGCCTGGACATTTTTACTTAGACTTATTATGCCGATTTCGTATCCGCCCCTGAGCTTGATGAGTCTTTTCTTTCAAATATTGAGTAACTTGTAGCAAGGGAATCCGGGGATTCAACCCCTTCGGCTGTCCTTGAAGCCTATGGAAATTAAATTCTTCTTTCTCAACAGAGTCTTCCGGTTCGCCCCAGAGGCTGATTCAAGTGAATGTAGAGATTCAAATGGCACTGACTTTGCCTTTGCATCGGAACTAGAGCTTGAGGCTTTATCTTCAGCAGCAGATTCGGGTTCTGTAACAACTGATTTAACTGATTCTTCCACAGCAGCAGCAAAAGTAACCGAGTCTGCCCTTTCAGTAACAACAGAGTCTTCCGGTTCAGAAACCACCCCATTATGAGTATGAGCCCTATGGAGCAGCTGCTGATGATGGTTCCGGTTATGCAACTGACTTTCTAAGAACTGAGGATGCCCTTTCCCGGCACTTCAATCCCTGCCCCTTAATATGCCGATTCTGCCCCGGAGTCTCCTAGCAAGGCGAGGAAAGACGGACTTTCAGCACTAGTACTTTCCGCTTTCCCTGGTTCGGGTGATTCTGGCACTGTAACTCCAACTCCAGACTCTGTGCTCCATTTAGACTTGACTTCCTCTGTGCCTTGCTCAAAAGCAGCTGATTCTTTCTCAAAAAAGACAGATTCAAATCTTTAACAACAGTAACAACAAGTTGTTACCCTCTGTACTTGTAGCAAGAGAATCTGGCCCCATTTTTACTTTAACTGAAGATTCCGCAGCTGCTTTTTCTTTCTCAACAGAACCCGTAATTTCTGCTTTATCTAGGACTGCCCCCTGAGGGTGTACTTTCAGCTTTCTCTGCCTAACCAGCTTATTCTTCCAAACCTGCCCCGGAATCTGTGACTGGCTTTGCTGCTTATTCTTTCACAAGGGCAAAGTTGGTTTCATTGGTTTCAAAAGTTTTTTCCCCGTCAAAATGGATGTTTTTGTTTTGGTTGCATGAGCTTAGCAACTTTAACTTAGTATTATTCCTTAGGATTCTTCCCCTGAGGATGATTCAACGGCAAGAACTTCTTCTGTCCTTGAAGCTTTATCTGAAAAAACCGATTCTGGTTCCGCAGCAGCAGATGAATCAGGAACTGACTTTGCAGCAGATTCAGTAACAACTCTTGTAACAACAACTTCTTCTTCGGGTTATGCCACTGAGGCAACAAGAGAATCTGGAACTTACTTTGCAGCAGCTTCTTCTCTAACTGAGTCTGCGACTTCTCTTCCGTACTTTGCCTTTGAAGCAGAAGAAGGGAATTACGAGAGAACTACTAGCTACCCATACCTTTCACAGCCCGAAGGCCCATGAAGACAGAGGGAAAACAACCTGCAAGCTCTCTTTGATGAAGGATTCCCCAGGACATGATGTGTAAAGCATATTTTTCATGATCGATGGGTACTAATAAGACTGAATAGTATGACACTGACTCAGCTCAGATGCTGATCCGGGAGAATTATCCTATGAAAGCACCTCCTGCAGGACTGGATTCTCGTTCTGAACCGAAGACCAAAGAGAAAGAATCCCTTGTTTCTAGAAATCGAACCGGCATAGCTTGAGAATGTAGGCTTCTCCTCATCAATAGGTACCGAAGCCGACCGAAAGAGTTGATTTAGCCGGTCTTCGCGCCTAAGCTGATGTCTGGAATGGCTGTAGTGGGATCTTTATAGAACATGGTTCCGACATCGCCCCACAAGGTGCCTGAAACTCTCATTTTTACAGCAGAAGTACATCCAGATTGATTGTAAAAGTAGCATTCTCCGGTGCCCAATTCCTACCTTGGTGAGATTGAGGAACGGGGCTTGCCCTAGTATTCTAGTTCTTAATGATACGTAGTAAAAAAAAATCGTAAGATGAAAATTCTACTTCCTAGCTAGGTTTTCAATCCTTATTGACTTCGCTACTGAGACCACTTCCAAGTAAGAGCGCAAGCCGACCGACCATACCATCTTTGCTGCGGATGAACCTACATGTGAAAAAAGAACCCGATCATACGGAGAAAGCCATCCCAAGGCTTGCTGCCTATGCCGGATGCTCCTTTCTTTGAAACTAGTAGTTAGAATCCCATTTTAATAACCCTTAATAACAGTAATGATAGGAATAAGGATTCCCCATCTCAACTCAAATCTTACTAGCATCTTTCCTTCCGGCCTAGGACTATTAGTGTAATATCAGCGGTCCAGGCTAGTTACCTGCCATTGTTTAGCCTTTTAGAGTTGCTGTCCTTATCTCCTCCCCAAGGATATTTCCATAAGCTTCTTTCCTGTATTAAGTAGACTCGGTTCGGAGCGAGCTTGCATATGTAAGTAAAGAGAACCATTGAAAAATGCATTTCCCTATAAGGAGGTAGTTGTTCCTTCCCTACCTGCGTATAGAGCGAGTTGTAGTTTTGCTGTCGGAGTTCCCTACGGTTTGAGATCTACTTTCATTTCCTCCCGTCTACGTGGCATAGTTCTTTCTTCTTTTGTTAGACCCTAACTACGTAAAAAATTGCCATATATCGGGAAAGCCTTTCCCAAATCACTTTAAGATTAACTCTTGAGTACAAGGGGGAGAAGCTGTGAATCGATAAATGATCTTAGGAGTCAGTTCTCTTTCTGTTTTCACGAATCCCAACGGAAAGAAGCCCTCGCTAAGGCGGGATGGATTGCAGCTCGGTTGATCAGCCGGGATTGGGGGCAGGGAAGGAATAGACCAAATTCTAGAGCTTTAAGCTAGCTTTGAAACAAACGAGGCAGATACACGAAGTTAGATCAAAAGCAAGCGAGCAAGGTGGGTGGGAATAGATTGTAAGTCGTACTAATTCTTTTCCATGGGAGGGGGTAAGGGCAGCTAAAGTAAGCTATTCAGAAAGCTGGGTGACCTATTCGACCGTGTTACATCGGTTTATAGTTCATAGATAGGGCTCCTGAGCTCCATAAAATGGAGGGAACGAACCGTGTTCAGAACCAAGCGATCGGATGAGAAGGAAAGATTTGTTTGATTAATCGCCTGAACCTGCCTTTCACTCCTTTCACTCCCTTTCTATTTTTTTTTCTTCGCGGGAAATTCGTTAAAAGAAGATATCTGATCGATCTGTCTGGAAAGACTTCCATCTCCATCCCTATTGGGAACCAAATAAAGTGATTCTCAATGGCTGGTTGAGCTCAAGCTCCCGTACCCGCTCCTGACTCCCATACTGGGTAGAGTTGAGGGACTGTTTTGACTCTGACTTCTCCAGCCACTGGTATGAGGGGAAATCCATTAATAACAGATATTCTTCCATTTTAGGTAATCATCTACTTAGTATTGCTTGCTTACTTTAGAGCTAAAGAGCTGAGGCTCGCTCTTCCGCCGGTCAAAAGTCGAAAGGAGAATAGGGAAACCTTAAATTGGATTAGGAGGTTGAGGAGGGAATAAAGACCTAGCCCCGTATCTGTTTCGCTGAACCTGCATCCAGGGTCCATACGTGGACATTGCTTCGGGTGTAGGCTCCTTATTTCGGGTCGGATCCTTTCATCTTCTTGACCCGGATCATGAGCTACTGTAGCTGGTCTGCCCACCTCGCATGTCTCCTCTCTATGTCCATAACACCCACACCTAAAGCAGATGAGGTCTATCCCTTCATACTCAATCCTCCGTATGTGCCTTCTTAGCCTATATTTCGAAAGTAATGGCTTCCTTAGATCTACTTCAATGCACAACCTAGCATACTTCCCTCTTTCCGCCAAAGAAGTAGTCTTGTCAACTTTGACAATCCGTCCTATTTTGCTTCCAAGCCTTTCCAGGAAAGGTTGATCAAAATATTCAATAGAGAGGTTTAGCGTAGCGTAGCCCATACAGCCAGATTCTTAATGGCATCCTCCTCTGGTTGGAAAGAAGGACACCATTTGCGGATAGTGAGGTAGTGGTTTGCAATCATCCATGGTCCTTCACTCAGAACATAATCATAATGCTCTAGGTTAGCAAACTTGGCTAAATAGTAATCATTCCCTAAATCAATAAGCTTCAACTCTTCTTTTGGAGACCCTTAATCGCAAACTCAAATAATTGAACCCTATATCCCTCTACTTCTCCGGAAGCTGCTAATTTTCTTCGTCTTTTTAAGGGAGTTCAGTTCCCAGAGGTCGAGGATCAAGAGGTTTTTATTCCTGGACGTACTTCAGCTTATTAGATAGAAGGAGAAGGGAGTACGCTTAGTTAACGAAGAAAGAATTTTGCAATAACAGGGGATAGCAAGAAAATGGGTTAAGAAAAGCAAGCAAAGCACGGGTTCAGAACAAAAGAACAGAGGGAAGCTCTGATCGGAGAAGAATGATCACTTTTAATAAGACATTGAGCCCATAATCCCTTGACTAAGGCATTCATGAAAACTAGAAGAAATTCACATAGATAAGAATATCTCTACGGAATACATGGAATAGCCCAGCAAGTAGAAAGCACTAATGGGTGACTGAAAGCGCTTAGGAAGGACAGATTCACTCTTTCCTGCTAACCTCCTGGCTTTATGATTATACTGAGCTTGCACATTAGTGGTCCTTCCACTTCTCCGAGGGACTACGTACGGCATGACCTTTAATAGCTGCTTGGGGAGGAGTGCAGACAATATCGCTAGCGAAGTACTTGTCTGCACGTCCTGATAGGGCAGGTTGGGATAATAGATATCTGACCGGGCTTGCTTTAGTCATAAGTCGAACAGAATGAGCTAAAAGAGTTAGTTTGCCGTAATCTTTGAGCTGCAAAGACTAACTAGGGTATGTCAATATCTGATCATGGAAGCGGTGGTTTACCAGCTATTGGCGGGAATCACTTGAACTTGTCTCGAAGCAGCTACCTTTCCTATAGAATCGTGACCCAAAAGCTCGGCATCACGAAACCAAACGTGACACTCTCGCTCATTCAGCCTGCTGCCCAGGAACGACATGGTGATCCCATTCCTCTTACTATCCATCTTTGGAACCAGTGAGGGGAAGAACGAGTGAACCAAAACCAGGTCTTTCTGTTCCTCCAGCACCGATGGAAGCTCGCAGCGACCTCTTGACTCCACAACAGCAAATGAATTCCCTTCACCAGTGGGCCCCTTCACTTAAGTTTTATTTGATTCATGAATGGAAGAATTGAGCTTCTGCCTAGGGTTACTAATAGAAAAGAAGCAAGGCATTCCACTCTTGTTTCATTGAGTTGAGACATGGTTAGTTCCGTCGGGGAAGATTGCACATTAGCATGGCACACGGGAAAGCTTGACCAGTCATTGCCCAGATCCGTTTCGATAGGATTCCTTTGAGCGCGTTGGGACTGACCTTGATTGATCCGCCTGGTGAAGAGAGAGAACAGTCACGATGACGAACGAACCACAGACAGTAGCACTTGACCAGATGTAGACGTTAGAACTTGACCCAATGGTAGCACTGGCCTTCGTGTCCAGATGTGAGCACTTGCCTTCCTATCTATTATACGTTCACACTCGATCCACTTGCATACCGATCTACCTTACAAAGAGAGAGCGAAGCAACTACGAGCCCAACCTGCATGTAATAAGCTGCTGATCGAGCCATGCCGTGAGTGACTTAATACGAGGCGATTGGGCTACATTCCATTTAGTTGAAAACCTGGGTTCCAAACCATGCTATCATGGGTTGGTTACTATTCTATTTCAATAGATGAAGTGACTTCGTCTTACTTCGTTTCATCAGCAGGTAACAGTCTGACTTCATAGCTTGGGTGGCTGAGCATCTTGCTTGTCTGACCGGTGCTTCACACCTTCTAAGGCACTGACTAGAGCACCTACCTCAAACCCAAGAGCTTCAGCTACCGCTATGATCTTCTTACCTAGAATGAGGAGAACTTTAAGTGAGCAGCATAGTTTCTATACGATTGAGTCAGACCTTCGTGTACCAGATGTTCAGTAGGGGTCTCTCGATTCAACAAGTCTACTTTTGCAGGGCCGAATCCAAAGGGAAATGGCGATACCAAAAAGGTACTGGGCTAATGGAGCAATGATTACTCCTCCAAGGAGGTTATCCCCAGCTTAAGGGGAGCTGTAACTACATATCATATATGAAACAGAACCTTGTCGAAAGCTCGCTATTTCGACTTTCCAGAAGTGGAAGAAGTGAATACGGCGGGAAGTACCACCAAAATGAGTTTGATGGAAGAATAAGCATTTCATTGCTGTATGAACTAGAATCATTACAGATCCGCTTTCCTTGCCCAGGAATGAGCATCAAGTGGTAACTCAAAAAGAAGTGGGCATAGCAGCTCCATTCCCGGAGAGATGTAGCTTGGAAGCAGTAAGCTGTGCTGTGCTCTTATTCTTTCGACCAAGACAAGCTCGAACCCACCTACAAGCCCTAATTAGACGCGGACCTGTATGTCCACCATATCGAAGAGAGGAGCTTCTCGACTCACATTTACACGTCCAGGTCATATCATATGAGTGTCAGAGCTCAGGAGCTCTTTGGTTGAAGTAGGATCCCGGCCAATCAACCATACTACCTACAAAACAACCAGGGGAGGCAAAAACCGACTTCAAAGTCTGAAGCCTGACGTTCGGCTTCTAGCAAGGTGCGAAGCGAACTCACTACGATTACTAAACGCCCTTAGACAGAGACGCACCACGCTCACTCGGTATTCCTGAATCAGGAAGACCTTCGCTCACTCGCCTAACTCCCACTTCGGCTAAGCAGCACTACAAGCGGCAGGCTGGGCCATCACGCTAAAGCACCCTTAGCACAACGGTCAGACAACTCAACTTCAAAGCAGAGGTGCCTAACCG
Organism: Reutealis trisperma; assembly: GCA_947687605.1. Lineage (NCBI taxonomy): Eukaryota > Viridiplantae > Streptophyta > Magnoliopsida > Malpighiales > Euphorbiaceae > Reutealis > Reutealis trisperma. The sequence continues at coordinate 10,783 of CANTUT010001590.1, forward strand.
CATAGAAAACAGATAGGAAAAGGAAGAAGCATAATTCAGAACAGAACAAAGAACAGAAGGGCAGGGAAGGATGGAGGTACTAGGTACGCTTCACTACAATCCAGCAGTACAGCCCAACCCACTAGCGCAGAACTCACTCAAGAAACTAGCTCCTCAAAAGCACTAAACTCAATAGGCTTCGAGCAAGCAATCCTACCTCTAGCAAAATCAAAAACAAATGGGGTACGCTTGAGACAGGAAACCAAACGGGATGCCTAAGATCCGAAGTGAAAGCGAAGCGGTTGAATAGTGCACTCAATCTCTGGTATCGACGTCAGGGCCAGGGGCTGAGGGCGAGCTTACGTACGGAAACTCACTAAAAGCAAACAACGGCGAGAAGCTAGAAGAAGTCGGGAGTTCTACTAGCTTTTAGCTTGAACGTGGCGAATGCTATCTCTTTACCGCCTTTCACTGGATGGGACGAATCCGCTCTTTTGTTTTGACTTAGTTAAGGAAGCAATTGTTATCTTTGCGTTTAGCTGGGAAGCTCTGGTCAGGCTATGGGATAGAGATTTCTCTTGTTTTTCGCTGTCCTAGAGGAGGTAGCTTTTAGTAGGCATATTTCATAAGCATAAGCTGTTCTTGCTAACGTCCTTAAAAGGGAGGGAAGTAGCCCGAGGGAGAAAGAATAATAAAGACAGAACCAGTAGCCCTATCTTTGGTTAAGGAGCATGAAACTGAATTGGTATTAGTGGTTCGCTTTCCCTTGTTACTATGGTGAAATTCATGTAGCCTATGACTTCGGTGGTAGCTAGGCGGCTTGGTGCTTTAGTTGTAGGCAGTAGGAGATTGCACAGGGGCCTTATTTTACTTTCTCTGAGCGGGATAAAGAATTTTAGGGTCAAAAACCTGTGATCGCGAGATAACAGTCCATCTCCTCAGAATCTAGGACAGTGAACCAATAAACCGAAAGGTGAAGGAAGAGCTCCTATGTTCGGCTGTAGGACCCTCTAAGATGCTGTGGAGTGAGAAATGAACGAGAATGTTCCAATAATGAGATCTTGGGATGGGACTTTGAAAGCTACTTACATCTGTAATATATTGGATATGCTTCCACATCCCGTTAAAAAACTTGTAAATGATTGGTGTCAGAATTCCCTACTTGGACTAGGAGAGTCCTACGCTCTACCACTGATAGACCATATTCTCAATATTCTAACCTTTATCTCTGTACAAAGAAATCCTGAATAAGCACACCGATAAGGCAGGACCAGGAAAAACTTCTAATCCTACTACTTCACCTCTTTCCAATAGTATGTAGCTTCATTTCCTTACTGTAATGTTAAGGGGCATAAGGACTAACAGCCCAATGCGATGTTTCCGCTGCTAATGCCAAACAAAAACTTCATCTATTTTCTTTCTTTCTTTCTAGCAGCAGGATCGATGACTCATCGTTGAGTGATCTAGCATCGGGAGCTGACAGACACCTCTCCGTTCCCTATCTCTATTTAGTAAGAGTGCCTGGTAACTAATCGCATTTCAGATCTTACTAGATAGGATAGGGAGGCAGAATAGAATAGAGGTCTCACTACTAGCTTTTAGTCTTAAGCTGGAGTTCATGTAGTCCCCAGTAGCTCTAAATGTCTGGTTGATAAGCGATCTGTTACCGAGCCATCTTATTGGGAACAGAAAGATTCTCTTGGATCGTAAAGAGCTGATCTACGACCACCCTGCTGCTAGGCTAGTGATGCGGGGAGTTCAGTCTGCTTGAGATCAAAGAAGAAACGCAAGTTGTCAATTTTGTTGAATGGGCAGTGACCCGGAAGAAAGAAACCAAGGACTGACCGGAGGGCTAGTTACCCGTTACTGCTTCAGGGAGTGACCGATGCTAAGAGGGAAGCGAAACGCTATGTTACCCGCGAGATATCCGCTTTCTTTCTTCCTGCAGTGGTAGCGACACTACCGATGTGTAAAGATCAACTCCTGCTTCTCTGTCTTCTTCAGTTAAGTCAGTTCAGCTGGGCCTATTTGTATAGCAAAGAGCTCCTTCTGTTACTCTTCTTTGTTGAATGGAGCCGAGGTCGGCGAACGAATGTTATTAGCTATTTCCTCTAATTGTATTTCTCGCATTCTGCTAGGCCTCTGGGCCTATGTTCTAAATGAAAGAGCTATGGACTGAAAACCTAAAGGGAAGTAGTTCCCGCATCTGCTAATTCAGTCTGCTGTGGATTTACCGGCTTCCAAGTCAGCAAAGTCTAAAGGGAAAGCTAAACCTGGAGTTCGAGTCGGAAATCTGTATTATCTTCTTAAATAAAGCCAAGTAAATCCAAGTAAAGTAGCTAGTGCATCTCCTTTCTTGCAGAACCTCTGCTGCGAGGGAAAGGGTGGTGACTTCTAAGGCGAGTAGTTTCCAAGTCAAGGGTTCGAGGACCTATAGTTTATAAGGGTGGTGACTACCTATGTGTCAAGCAAAGAAAGCTAGGCCTAGTACTTCCTATTTGAAGTGAAGAGAGCCCTGGGAAGAGATGAGTTCAACCTGGAGTAAAACCTAAGGAAGCAGCTCAGTCTAGTTCTTTCAAGGCTTAGTTTAGCGTCAGTTGCAGGATTGGGAGTGTAGTGAGGATAGCCCAGGTGGGCGACCGAATGAAGTGAGTTACGAGTTACCGATGCTGGTAGTTTCCGTTACTACGGCTGATAAATAAGCGCCTCAGTGTAAAGAAAAGCTAAACGAGTAGCGTCAGTCTGAAACCCTCGTTTAAATCCAAGTAGCTAGTCGAGTTGGAGCGGAGGAGCTCAGTCAGCTAAGTCGATTTATGGCATCGGGGAGTCAGTCTCTAAGGTCAGGCTATGCGTAAAGAAAAGATAGGGAGAAGGAAAACGCATAGAGGAGTTTGATCCTGGCTCAGAAGGAGCAAGTCTTCTTCCTAGTGGAACGAATGAGAGTCTGTGGCAATTGCTTCGCAACCTGCATCTATTAGTTCCGGTTCATCTCTGACTTTCTGCTTCGTGTATGCATCTCTTATTTCCATAAACAGAATAACTCCCCCCGGGGGAATTCCTCACATACAGGAAAGCACAGGGCATTGTCCTGCCAAAAATGACCCGAGGGAAATCTTGAATCTTTGAATGGTTAGCCCGAAAAGCCAGATCGGGATAGCCGCGCTTACCTCAATGGCGGGAGAGACGGGGTTCGAGAACCCTTATTTACTTAGATTGGTAGGGAATCCACAGGAAGAACGAACCTGGAGACAATGACTTTCGGGGTTAGCGGGCTTACCTCGTGGAATGGCCGTTGAAGTTCTATCTTGAGCAAGCTACTTTAGCTCTATGCCGTAAGCCAATTCGAAAGCCTGATCGCTAATGAACCCCAACCCTTCAACATTTATATTCATTGTTGCAAGAAGAGGAGGGAAGTAGAGCATCATCTGGTCGTCACTAAGACCCCCATTCGACGAGCACACACAGTATAACTGAATGTGAGCATCCCATGAAGCCACCTACCTGCAAGCCAAGCAATAAAATCGACGGCCTGTATGATAGGGGCCTCCTTCCGCCTGAGAGGAGTTTTTCACTGTATTGTCAAATACAACCAATCGGATTGAAAGCGAGGGAACGGCAGGCATTAAAGGTAGGTCACTTACCTATAACAGGTAAAACACACAAACAACTGGGTGCCTTCAGTCAAGTGGATACACGTGGTATGCCGGAGAGTCGCTGAAGCAGGCTGTCCAAGGGGCGCAGCGAGTCCCTGTGGATGGCGTGTAGTTGAGGTATTATGGTTCCACCAAGCAGGCTCTACTCTAGTCGAGTCGAGTAAGTCCAACGGAATAGCCCTCGTTTCCGGAGGTGTGACTAGGTAGAGGCGGTTTTAGTGAGGCGAAGTTAGTCGAGTAAGCAAAAAAGGGCATGTCATTTCATCAACAGATACCACTTCTTATTGATTTGTATGCTTTTTTTAGAATACCACCTCTCTCTCACATCTCTTTGGAAAGTTTGCATGTCCTCTCTGGCCACCTATCAGCTGGGCCTTGTAATGAAGGAAGAATTGGATGTGGAAGGTAGAATTGAGCCAATGTGTGGAACAGCATTCCCAGTATAACTTGCCTAGCTAGTGCTTCCTAGCTGACTGTACTAAATGCAATGATGTTGTCCAAGCAGCACTGCATTCAATCTTGCATAGGTAGGGTTTCCATCTTTATCTGCTGAACGAGGAGCTTTACCCACCCTCTACCCGAAAGGAGGCTTTTTGCATGTTAGCGCATCTCTCTAGTGTCCATTGATCAAAGTCCTAAGCTTGGGAAATCATCCCACTTCGTTGTCTTTCTCTTTCTTTGAAGCTAGAAAGATGCAGTGCTTCACCGTCTTACAAGATCTGTTGGGAACATGAAGAATTATCGGCAATTTGAGCAAAAGATTGAGCATTGGATCAAAAGAGTGCATTAGCCTATCAAGGCTAAGTCGAAGCGTATCAATCCCAAGGTCGGCCTACAGATATCACTTTTAGGTCTCCTTCTTTCCAGCGGAGGAATCGGGATAGCTCGCAGAGAAGATGGTATTATTCTAAAATTAATTTCTTCTTGTTCGTTCTTCTAGCATTTCAAAAGAGCTGCGTGAAAGAGTCATTCAAAAATGTGGTGAAAGGTTTAAGAATGAACTCTACTGAGAAGTGGAGGGTTGGTTTGACCTTAGAGAGAGGGAAAGGATTTGCTTCTATCTTCTCATGCTGCTCGACCGTTGGAAGAGGGAGTTTGGAGCTTTCCTGCTTGTGAGTGAGGTTAGAGCGCTAACTAGACCAATTGGATTCTACTTTTACTTAAAGGACTCTCTTCCCAGATCCGGATTCTGTGCTCTATGAGTGATCAACCGTGTCCCTTTGAGTAGTTAAAGCATCAAAAAAGCAGTGGGCCCAACAGCTAGTCCCTTCTTCCCTAATCTTGGTTTTCTATTCAAGGCTGTTGGCTCGACTTATCCTATTAGAACTTCACCTTACGTCGTAGCATCAGTGGGTGGAGTCTCTTAAGCGGAGCTCCTGGCTTAGAATGGGGATGTTATCCTCCTCCTTCCTTAGAATCTGGGTTACGTTCTGAGAATGAGTGAGTTTAAGAATTCGACTAAGGGAGGCTCTCAATAGGTTGGAGGGGAGGTCAAGGGGATGGAATGCTCGATCTCAGGGAAAGGGTTAGAGGCTCATTCTCACCGATAAGGAGAGAGTCAGTCAGCGGCTGGTGCCAACGCATAAGTACTCTCTTCTTTTAAATAGTGCTCCTACCTTAGATAGATAGGGAGAGGAATATCAACCAACAAGGTAGGGGCTTTGGGTCTAGCCCTAGATCAAAGGGATAGAGGGTTACCTAAGTCGACAGGGATGAAGGACTCGGCTGCTAATGCTAAGGATAGGGTTTAGGCTAGGGTGAGTGCAACGAAGTTAGACTCTGGTATGCTAATCACTGAGTTTATATACTCTGGATGAGGAAGGATGGCCAAGCTTATTCTCACACATGGCCGTCTATCATGAGTGGAAGGGATATTCTGAAAGGTGGAATATCTCAGGAATTCGGTCCTCTTTTGCTTTGGGACAGATATTTCTATTTGGCTGGGAGAAGAATCTTTGAGATCTCCTCCCCTATGGCTGAGATTCCTGAATATGAGATAAGGGTTAAGAATGAGCTCGAGTGAGAACGTTTAAGAATGAACTCTACTGATAAGTGGAGGAGCTAAATTCCGAATAAGGTCGGAGGGTATAAAACCAGAGCCAAGTCTTTAAAGTTTCGTATCTTGACCCAATGTCGGGAGAATTGGCTTACCGTGCCTCCATTGCTGTAGTTGACGTTACAGCTGGATTGGTTCATTCCTTTGGCGAGCAAGCGCTAAAGCCCGCTTTGGGCTGGCATTGAGTGGTACCATACATCATCCCCTTATAATAGCAAAACTCAACAAGGCTCGACGCGAAGCACAAAATTTAAGGCGCATTAATCAGGCTTTGAAGGTCACACAAGAAGGCTATTCGACCGACAAAACGTAGGAATTAGTGCGTGCTGAAAAATGGACTTTTCTTTTTCTAAGTGAAGGGCAGGAGAAAGAATCTTGCATCTATCTCGAGTTGCTCCCTTGAGCGATCTATCCCTGGTTTTGTGACGTCGAGTTTGCTCTATTCTGCTCCTATCAAGCTTCGCTTCGCGCATGATAGCGGCATTATTGGGGAAGGAAGTCGCTCGCTAGTGCACCTCACCCAAGGTTCACGTCGCTAAGTCAATTCATGCTTCGACGCCTCGTGTTTTTGACAGAGTGTTGTGCCATACTTCGAGAATGACACGGTTCGGAGGAGCTATAACTCATTTGGGTGAAAGCTCCTTCTTTCAATCCCGTAGAGAAGCCTGTAAGAATTGATTGAGAATAACAAGACGATTGACCAATTGAATTATCTTAAAAGACATCATGCCCTAGACGCGAAGGTGAGTAAGAGACCCAGGTGAATTCTGCGAAGATAGAAGAGCGGACTTCTGACTTTAGGACTTTATTCGGCCAGGTTCTGGCTCTATTACCTAAGCCGAGTTGACTGAGCTAGCTCTTTCTTTTTACCGTGCCTATAAGATCCAAGGAGCTTACCTTCATTCAAGAGCCTTTCCGTGCTGGTCAGCTAGCGAACCCCGGCTCAAGCGAAATGATACCGGCTGAAGGGCGTTAAGGATTCTTTAGTTTAGGGCTCTAAAAGCTAGTCTTCTTTTATCCAAAGAATCCGATGCAGTTAGCGAGAGTCGTGGTAGTTCAGTTCGAAAGGCAAGGATGGCGATGTCATGGGAGAGCACAAAGAAATCCGCCCGGGAAGAAAAGAAGATCAGGTCTCTATACGAAAGGTTGTTACAACGAAAGGTAGACCTCTATTAGAAAGATATAGGTGTAAGGTGTCCGGCCGGAGTGACCTTAGGGGACGTAGCGCCAAACATGCAAACCGGGGCTTAAACTCAAGGAAGCGGCGCGGCATGCCCCAGAAGCTCGTAGACTTGTTAACAATTCTTCCTAACAATAACAAAGCCGAAACCCACGGAGCGGTAAAGCGAAGAGCTATGGATAATAGCCTACTAAGAGAACGATTGGCTAGGTCGTCCAGACAACTGCCTCTGTCTCCCCTTCCACCTTCCCTTCTTCCCCGGTAGGGAATTCTATCTCCAGGCTAGTAAGAGAGGTGGGTGCGGCTATAAGATATAGAGAAGATTATCTGTAATGGGGATAGAACTTATCGTCGAGATCTCTCTTTCACTCCTTATGGCATCTGGTTCCTTTACCTTACATCGTGCAAAGAGTCATTCTGAGAAATGGAACTTCTTCTTCCCAAGGGGAAGTCAGGAAGTATGGTAAATAACCTTTTTTCTTCTTTATCGCCCTGAGCTAAATCAATTCCCTTTCGTCCGGTCTGGGCATTGACCCCATGGCTATTGCGCTTGTGCCGACACCAGAATCAATAGCATCGCTGACTCATTCAAATGCAACCATATGCTTAACACATCGATTTGGAAGTGGGATGTCCCTAAAAAAACTAACTCTATTTCTTCTCGCGCGTATACTGATTCTTGTTCAGAGCTTAGCCGCACTGATGAAGTCGAATGCTCCTTTCGGTGATTCTTTTCTTTCGGCTCTCGTCCTTCATTCACAAGTGCCTACTTCTTTACCTCTATACTTTTCCAAGACGGATCGAGATTCTATTCTTCCCTTTCTGGTTAATAGATGACAGAACCCCTATTCTCCAGCTTATTTTGGTTTGGATGCCTCTGCGGTGCGGAAGTTTGGAAACCTCTATATTACTTACCTGTGAAACTATCAAAAGTCTATTCTTTTGATTCGACGGAAGAAAGAGCGCAAAATTCAGATGTTGCTTCTTTGGACGCGGAAGGATCATGATCCCTTGTTTCGGTAGAAAGAAGATCTGTTGTTGGTTAGTAAGTCCTCTTTTAACTAGTGCGCTGAGCAGCTTATCACGCAGCACTCTGTGTGGTGCTTGATAGGAACGAGACGCCGAGCGTATGCTAGAATCGCGCGCAACAAGCTTGCTTCTGCTAGGCTAGGGCGGCTATAGGTGTAATCGGATAGCCTTTTTCTACTACCAACTTGGTGGTATTCTCAGTCGGTGAAAAGCCTCGCTTCCCTACAAGAACACCAGGGGACAGACGAGCTTCATTAGCTACAGGAACAGTAGCTATGGTCGGCCCTTTACGGAATCTTCCTTATTAAAATGAAAGGAATACCGGTACGTACGACAAAGCCACTTTCTCGTGAATTGAACCGGCTACTAGGTCTAATCCCTCGTGCTACCCGACAAGGGCTTCCCTTCTCTCTGCCTCCGGGCAAAGAAGGATAAGCAGCTCTATCAACTAGATCTATCTCTGAAATCATTCCCTCGGGAGCGTAATCTACTGTGTTATAGGGCCCAACTCTTGAGTCGAACCCGCTATACTGGACAGAGATCTGATCTTTCATACGGAATTTTTGGCAAGAAAGTGATGGATAAGCTATTGATGGTAGCGGTACATAAGCCAAATCAAGCTACTGAAAGCACTCAATCTTGGTCACTTAGTCATTCCTAGTCTCGCTCAGTCTCACGAGTGGAAATTTAATCTTCTCTACGCCTTGGAATTCGTTAAACTATTTCATACCCTTATTTGATTAGTGACTCCCCTGCCACCATCATCGAATCAAGCAAGTGCCATTCCTATAAATGATAACTAAACCTATGTCACTCGGCCTATCTCTCCCCAACTATGAGCTGATTGAGCGAGAACCCGCCTCACCTTATCGAGCTTTGACAAAGGCGTACAGGCAGGACTAGGCGTATTGGTGTTGGCTATTTCACCTCTGGAAGTGTCTCGCCTTCCATCAAGCCGCCCGAAAGCAGTCACATTGGCACTGGACACTGCAACATCAACTGGCCTTGGATCGCCGGGTAGCCACTCTGGTGGTGAGTTCAACCAAAAGAAAGTCAGAGTTACTCGCCAGAGAGAGGAACCCACTATCTTCAGCCGTTCTCTTGCCAAGGTCAGGCTTTCTTCCGGGCAACAAATCCATTCCAAAACCTAGCCTAATGAATAGTCCCTTTTTTCGGAGTTGTAATCAATGAAATTAATAAGAGGGGACTTTTCCAATAGAAGAAGGACCTCCCATCCATCATAAGCCTGAGCCCACGATCTAAAGTAGGAGTTGAAACTGTTGACCGAGGTTATGAAATAGTAAGTAGCTTTCGAAGTCCCATCCCAAGATCTCATTAGTGGTCAAAGGTGAAAGAACGGAATCAATTAATTAATTAATCCACCCACTATCAATCGAAGGGTAAGCCAAGCAAGTTGATGAATGTGAATTCTATATAGAAGAAATGATATTCCGATTGAGGTCACGGGATCAATAGCTTAGTCCGTGCGCAGGCCCGGCTTATTTGATTGAGTGCCTTGCCTTCCTGAGGGCTTTCTATGCCTATGAACGAGAGTCGGTCTAATTCCGGTTTGGGGCTGAATCAATAATTATTCATGCTAAGACAACGGAGTGGGTAAGCTTACTGCCACTTTAAGCCAAGGGATCAAAAGAAGAGGAATAAACCATAGGAGGATGTTACTTCCCTCTCTGATCTCTATATACTTACCTTGCCTTGGATTCGGACAATACCTGTTAAGCAAGGTTTGTCCTTGCGACCCACCTGGAAGTCTCTCCCTAACATGATGATGAAACGAAAGCGTCCATCGTTTTTGACTTCATGGAAGTATGAGGTTGCGGCATATGCTCAATCTTTAATAAGAGAGATAAGTCATGGACAGATTTTCTCGTCCATCCTTCTATTTGAGCCGTGGATTAGATATCCATTGGACCATCTAGATAGGCCAGACTGATATTTTAATATCAACCGAGATCACTTTTCTAAGGTGAATCTCGGGGGCCCCTTCTGGGAGTCCATGGCGGAATTGTTTGAGAAACTGCCGTGTGGTAGAGAGATACATCAAGGTAGGTTAGCTTCCGTGATCGTAGGAGGGGGTAAGAGACGCCTGTTTATCATAGGAAACAATGTTAAACAGTGCATCTTAAAACCCTACCATGATTGGGCGAGGTTCTCCGTCGATTGCCTAATGATGGTACATTTGACCAGACCGCACCACTTAAGTATGTGGTAGGAGGGACTGATGTCACTAGCTACGACTTGTCGTCTGCTACTGATAGATTTCCTTCCTCATTACTTTTTCATGTAATGGTGGCCATGTTCGGTGAAGAGGTTGCCTCAGCGACTGTTGTGGCTTGTTTATCATCGTCGCGGTTCGATATCGGACCCCCTCAGCAGGTTCAATTTGCTGTAGGTCAGCCTCTGGGGTATTACCTCTCCTGGAGCCTTTTCGCACTCACCCATCACCTTGTGGTGTGGTGGGCGGCATTAAGGGCTAACCCTAAAAGGAGAGTTCCTTATCGGAGATACGCTATTCTAGGTGTAGATGTCGTCATTCTAGATAGTGATGTGGCAAGGGAGTATTACCTAATCCTTCAGGGATTGAATGTAAAGGTTTCTGAGAAGAAATCTTTACTCTCTTCCCGAGGGGGATTGGAATTCGCCAAGAAGTTCATGTGTTGGGAAGGGTCTAAGGATTTATCACCTATTTCCTTGGCTTCTCTGTCGGCACTGAACACCTGTAACGGCATCCGGGCATTTCAGAGACAGCATCCTCACTTGCGTGAGGCTCTACTGTTTAGATTGTCAGGTGCCGGTTATAGGGTTCTTGGTAGGCTGTCGTCTCCATCTTTGAAATCAAGGATGTGGGAACGACTCCGGGTCTTTCTCTCAGCTCCTCTGGACAGTACACCATCAGTGTTCGAGTGGTGAAAGCTGAAAGATAAACTTCGAATAGTACGATCTCTCTCTAGTATCCCACCTCTATCTGTCCCTAGTTGTTCGCAGGTGAATGAGAAACTGGTAATCCAAGTCGGAAGTCCTCAACAGGCAACGGTCCTCACCTCATCACTAAATATAGATTCTACGGCCACGTTGTGAGCGAATCAAGTTAGAACGACTCTGGTACTCAAGATCGAATAAAATGCGATTTCAGTAATGCCAATAGAATTCGTTTTGGTCAATCGGCAAGGAAATTCCTTCTTGCCTGCTTTGTCTCTGCTTTCAAGCTTCCGTGTTCAAGTGAGTACTGGTCCACCTATCCAGTATGTGAGGAAGTTTCTCCCATGGAGCTAGCTTTTGTATGTTACTAAGCCGGATCGCCCATACTGGGTTCTTTTTCCACGCTATGTGACTAGCCGACGATGATGGGACTAGTAGACGCAGCAGACTGAACTTGTCTCATGAAATGTCTCGAAAATCCATTTTATTGTAGGTTAGATTCAGACTGAGCAGACTCTAGCTCTTGCGTCTGCATGATCTGACTTCTATGACTTGTAGTATAAAAAAATACATTTCTTTTGCTTCCCCTTCCCTCCCGCCTGTGGGTCTCTCTAGTAGTTAGATCGAGTATCCGAGTCTGCGTACGCTAGTTAGTTGTCATTCTTCCTACGTGCCTTTGAGCAGCTAGTATTGAGCAGACGCAGACGATAAGACGAGCAGATGATAGCTTCTTCTGTTTATTCTGTTTTATCTTCTTCCCCAGGTATTGAGTTTGTTCCCGGCAACCCGGGCTCGGGCTAAGGTCTCGCTGGTTTAAATATCCTACGCTTCTTTCTCGTGAGCTACCCGCAAAGATAAGTAAAGAATAGGGAGACTCCCTCCTACGGCTTCCTTCTTCGAAAGCTTTTCAAATCAAATAAAGCAGACACCAGGTAACATTAGAGTTGATAAAGTGCGTGCCACACTATGACATCCAATAGCAGAGACAGAAATAAAGCTTGCATATCCGTCTTGGCTAGAATCCTTCTTATCTTTCTCCTACAAGCCAATCATTCAGTCTAGCTCTACTTTACTACGATATATCTTGCTCTTGTTTTATTCGATCACAAACAGTCAAACCAGCTACCGAAAGAGAGATACTCAATCCGTTACCATGACTGATAGGATGATCAAACAAGGATGAAAAGCTACATGTTCCGCTTCTCCTGTTAGTTAGAGAGGAGCAGAGACCGCCCTATCTTGTTGGTTCTTTTTCTTTCTTTTTCTTAACCATGAGAGTCAGTCAATGTTGGCTTCCTCGATTACACAGTTGACCACACGCATTCAACGGTAGGGAGTAACACCTTCTGTTTACAATTTTTAACGTTAATTCCAGAGATACTCATCGAGTGGACCATACCAAGGTGCGAAGCGAAAGCTCCTTCTTTGCTTTTCTGATCTCATTGTGGAAGTACCGTGTAGAGATAGGCACCTTATCTATGCAATAACTTTCTAACTCTTCAAGCCAGATTCGGAAAGGTCAATCTACGCCATGGAAGTTTCATTGCTGAATGACTTGTCTGCTACCAACTCTTTCCTCTATGGGTAGGGCATCTCTACATGTGAGACCTTGTATAAAAATTTCTCACATACCGGATTCCCGAGGAAGAAAGAGAGCTTCTCTCCTCCTTGCTTTCATGCATAGCAGACTAACAAGCTGAAAAGTGATCTCGCTGTACCCGATCTCCAAGCACTGACATTGAGAGAAGAGCGGAACGGGACTCGCTTTATATTATAGGGGACTTCCCCGGAGACTTCTCAACTCACTGCCAAAAGCTCCTTCTTGTGCGCTAACGCTGGAAGGGATGCTTTCGGGTATTTCCCAAGCTTTCTCCTAAGAGAACTAAAAATGGCTTAAAGATTTCTTGCTTGGCTGTAAGAGAACTCCCAAAGAAAGCCCTACTTTTGATTAAGTTCATTCCTAGCTCCTTCTGGCTTGAAAACTGCTTTCCTCCTTCGGACCCTTGCTTACTGACTTCATTGCCCTAGAATCATCCTATAAACTGCTTGCCTATAGTACTTTCTGGTCTTGCTTGATAACTAGCCTGCACCCCATTATCTCCTATCGACTGCATTCGATTGATCGTATGGATCACCGAAAAAGGAGATTTCCACTTATACAACTAGAACTCAAACCCCAGAAAAATAGAAGAAGAAATTCTTCAACTAGATAGCACTAAAACAACTGGCTATGTAAGGAAGGAAACCTATGTCGTAAATAGAAGAAAATCCCGCCTGCATGGGAGCACTTATGACTAAAAAGAAATGCATGACTCGGCCTATAGCTTGACTTTAGGCTAAGCCTTTCTCTAGAATCCTGGGAACCTTAGAACCTTGGGAGAGAATCCCTCCTGCCTTAGGAAATCAAAGAGCTATCCCTGCTTGAGAAAGTGTTTTAAACTCACTTGCTTAGAATACTCCTGGCTCTCATGCTGGAACTTCAACTCAAACCGCAGAGAAGAGGTCAGGGAAGGAAAAGCCGAGACAACCGCATGGAAGCAAACTGGAACTAGGCTGGCTCGAAAGCATTAGGAATGGGAGATTCTACCTCAGGGCCTTAGCAGCATTCCTTTACAACAATAGGGAATGGAACTAGAACTCTAACTGGCATTGGATCTAAAACCCCAAGGAAAAAAAAGTATCTCTTAGCCCTATAACCTTCTTGCCTGGCCTACTATATTGCCTGATAGATTGGCCTTGCCAGCGTAGGATTCCCCCGCACCCCTGTAAAATGCCCGCTATCAATAATAGCTTTAGGCATGAGAAAAAGGCTTCACACCGAGAACGAGAATACCACCCAGATCCTCCATCCATATAAGCTTGCTTTTTTTCTTTACTTACGATCAGGGACATAAAAATCATAAGCCAGAAGGAAAGAAAGGTCACTTACACCTTACACTAGGGGGCAATTTTTGGGTATGGGGACAGCTACAACCCTGCAAGCACTCCTATCTTCAAAAGGCACTCCAACTTCCACTTTCGAGGCAAAAAAGATTCCAAAGGCTTAGCTTAGTATTGAAACTCTAAGGGAGTGGGAGTATTCACGCCTAATAGCATATCTATTTCCTCTAGAAGGAGTACTTGCACCAAAGATATTGAATATTGAATACCCTCATGTAAATAAAGAAAAATGAGACTTTCACAGAAGCCAAAGGGATACTTGAAGAGGCCCCAGGATTGTCAGTCTATTTACTGCTCCCATGGGCAGAAATCTCTTTCTTATTAGCCCATCCTCTGGACCACATTCCTCTGCTGTCTCGTCGACCTTTCCCTTCGATGATTCGTTCAAACAAAATGTCATGCTTCGTGCTTCGCACCCCCCGCATTTTTCAGTTGATTCTTCCCAACTTCGAGAGTGAGATTGATCCGACCAAGTAGTTGTGCGGTAGCCTGTACATACATGGCTAGTTTCCAGGCAAGCCATCCATATTGGCATAACCTTCTTCTATGCCATCTAGCTTCATAGCCGGTAGTTTCCGTTGATCGTTATCTTCATCCATCGGTCCTTCTTTTCTTCTTTTTTCAATGACTGCTTCTTATGCTTGCCCTCGTTCTTCCCTCTTCTCTAGACCCACCCTCCGAACATATGCTCTGTACGAAGTTCATGGATTTGAAACTCCTGCGTGCGAGACATGGTCAGCTAATTGCTTTTCAGCTTGTTCCAGCTTCGCGGCTTCAGTTTTGTATGAGAGCGGTTCTTCTCCACTCTCTTCTCCTATACCCACCCTTGGTAAAGAAAGCTTTGGTTGAAAGCTAGGTTTGGTGTCGGGTTAGAATCCCGGTGGATGTGATCGGTTTTGCACCTTAAGCACGCACGCGAGAGCAAAAGCTTACCTTCAGAAGCGATCGGTGCCCAGCCGAGCCGACTCACTGAGAAAAAGAGAAGCTACTCGCAACATGGGTTTGGCTCGCAGTGCCTCCCTCTTGCCTTAAGCGACTACTAGTGAGCTTTTGAATAATTTAATAGCTCTGCGCCTGTCTCTTATACCTTCATCGCTTATTTCCACCCTTTGAGCCAGCGACACCTCTCCACGAATCAAGCCGAATCGAGCAATAAAGAAAGACTTGACCGCTTCCAGGAAGGGCATACATATAAAGCATCCACCCCCTTATGCGTCTTGTTTGAATGATTGGAACTCCTTGCTGAAACTATTGCCTTATTGACCGTGTGCCTGACTGTAGAGCTTTTTCTTTTACCTAAAAAAAGGTTGAATTTCACTTCTAGGGGAGAGATCTCGGTAAAGGGAAAGATTATCTTCTCATCTTAATCTTGCTTCACTTCAGTTTCCGCTACTACTCCAATCTATCTTTATACCGGGGAAGTCACAAATAAGGAGAAGAGGGACATAGAGGAGACAGTGGTAGAAGAAGGAGATGTATAAGTATAACTCTTTTTCTGCTTCCTCATTCTCAGCGGCTTACCCCTTCTCTTACCCTGTGCTAGAATAGAAGTGCTTTCCTTTCCCGAGAATAGGTAAAAAAGAAGATAAGATTAAAGCAAGAGAACATGACCGGTGCACGAAGGTCTTTTAGGATTACGTTAGTCTTTAGCGGAGAAAGTAGATCCTGCGCTAAGAAAGGGGAGTGCCCCATCTACCGAGAGAATGCCGGCCAACTCGGAAAAGAAGAAGAAAAAAACTTCTATCGCGGAGATGTTTAAACAAGGGGTTTTCCCTAGGCCTTTCAGGCTGGTTGTTTAGTTTAAACGAAAAGAGGCCTTCCTTAGGTTAGGTGTGTAGTAGAGGTTGAGTAATTCAGTTTGAAATGCCCTCAGGAGGTAGTAACAAGGCTTACTCAAGATCACTAGCTCATCGAAGCAGACCAGAGATCAGAGACCGAAGGGACAGAGGAGAAAGCAACTGCGCTAACTCAATAGCTACCCAACTCATGAACTCTTAACCGGAGGAGGACTTAGTTAAAGGGGTTCCGGTTCAACTCCCAGAAGCCAAAGCCAGAGAGGTTGACGATAGATGCTCTACTGACAAGTAGAGGGTCGATGTAATTGAGACCTATTCCATATGAGCTAGCTAACCATTGAGTGAAAGCCATGTCCCTATCCTATGTTCCCAGCCCCTACCTTTCTTTCAGTATTTCAGATGGGTCCTTCGAGTTTAGATTCGCAATTACTAAATCTCCATTTTTCCTCCACCACCAAGTCTAGCTTATTGAGAAAATGCTCAGCTCAGCAAGTAGGTGATCGAGAACGCGCAGCACTAATTGAAGCTGGTTCTATCCCCGCCAAGCAAGCAAAGTCAGAGGAATATATATGAGAGACAAAGGGACGGATCGGATAAGCTAAATGGATGTTATTAGCTTTTAGAAGTTATAGGAAAATAAAAGAGCAAAAACGCCCAAAAAAGGCAAGCAGGAAAGGAATAAGGGAAAGAAAAGGGGTCTTAGAGCTTTTTTGTACTCCAGCAATCGAAAAAGGAATCGAGTATATAGAAAAGAAATCCGATCATAGGCCGGGGGGATGAGGGCACGTCATTCTTCCCTTCAGTTTCGTATCGTAGGACAACCTTGATTACACCTCGTTCCGTTAACTCTCCAAGTAGTTTTTAATCCAGTGGGCAAGTAGTAGTAATGGGCTAGGTAGAAAGGCCAGTTGATTATTCAGTTTATCTCACTCAGTTTGTCTAGTTACCTTACCTTCAATCCATCCTTTGGAAAACCAATGACGGAACCTAAAGCTGAATTTGGATAAGGTCGAATAGGAAACTTTAGAAAGACCTTTAGAGCTAGGTAGCATCCATCATCTAGAAAGCAGAAAAAAGGCGAGCAGGTTCATCCGTTTATCCAGCTTCTCCAAGACCTCGCTAATTCACCCTTGTGAACCCCGCCTTAAACTCTAATTGGCTTGGCTGATCTGATCACAGAACCAATTTCATTGCCTGATGTGAGATTGACTGGTATGAAAGTAGCTAGAGAGGGAGGAGAGCAGCGACGAGCGACGCATGGGACTAAACAAAAGGAGAGACTTAGAGAGGGTTAGAGTTTTTAATTAATATATGGTATAGACGGGGGATAAGAGGTTCTAACTAATACATGGATGGATTAGGGAACAAAATGAGAGCTAAGTAGAACATTGATTTGATTGTTTGGATTGAAATCAGGGGTCCATTGTGTGATCCTCATTAGTTGATCCTCAAACTTCCAAGGGCCCCCTGTCCACACCTTTAGCTTGTCTTCCTCGTTAGAGAAACGGATTGCCAAAAAACCCTTACCAAGCGAGGTTAGCGAGCAATCCCCTGTTGGTTTCCACAGCAGCTTAGCCATCTTCCTTACCCTCTGAATAGGGATCTTAGAAAGATTAAGGCGACCGATTAAGCTATGCTTGCAGTAGTCAAGCCCTCGAAGGTAGGCGTCCTGCGCTATCTTGATGTGTGGTCTCTCCCCCTCCAAACTTGGGTCTGGAAGCTTTGAGACGTCCACAAAGTCCACAGCAGGTTGCGTTTTTGCAGCGAAGGATGGTTTACTCTTGATCTCCTTCTTCTTCTCCGTCTCACAACCCTCTAAGAACGACCTGGGTATTAACGGCTTACCCCTTTTCACTGGAAAATCTGAAGCTACGACGGGGCTTTGTTCCCCCATTCCATCCTGAGATCAATAGGATGAGAAGGATCGTTGATCTGTTCCACCTCTTTGGATGGCTCGATCTCAGCGATTTCTGGTTCACCGTTGGAGAAACCCTAGTACCATTGTTCTCTCCCATCCTTCCAACCTGCTTCACACACTCAAATGAGTAGAGATAAGGCCCTAGGACCATATGGTTTCACAAATTCCTTTTTTTTTTTTTAAGATTGCAAAAGATTGGCTCGCTCTTTCCGCTCGCTGGTCCCTACTCCATATATCTTATCTAAATAATAGCACTTTCATGGGAATGATAGAGGGACAGAGAAGCATTGGGATTGGGATTCATACTAGCTATTCCTTTGCTTGTGCCCGTTCTTCCCCAGTTACGAGATTAGGAGATAAGAGGTTTATAGTAGCCGGAGAACCAGAGAAGGTTAGTTACTGGAGAAGATTAGTGACCCGCTGACTTGCGTGCTAACGAGCAGGATCTGAAAGATACTGTTGCCCGTCTCTTACTTGAAACCTAACCTACTCACTCGAACCTTCCCCGCCTTCCAGCAGGAACCAGGAAAGAGTGAGCCAAGGGTTGAATTGAATGCCAGCAATCAAAGGAAACAGGATCTCTTCCAGTACAACAAACACAAGCCTTGCTCGAACGAATCAAAGAATTTCTCAGGAAGCAGAATGCTCTGTAATTGAAGCTGAAAATAAAGAGTCAGCAAGGGGAGAAAGATTTGAAACCTACCATTTTTACTTAGTTCCCGAGTCTAGTTCCCAAGGAGAAAAGAGAGGGAATGAGCATTGTTTTAGGACCACATACCCTACTTGATTGAGACCCCGAGGGAAGTAAGGAAGCGAAAGCTGGATCGACTCTAAAGTAGAGTAGCTGTACTTGCCTTTTTCTTAGAGTGGATTGAGGAAGAAGTGGAACTCCGATGAGAACGTAGTCTTGCTGCATCCCCTGAAGGAGAAGGAGCTAACCTATCCTTAAAATAAGCTGGATCATCTGAGAAGTGAAATTCATTCAAAAATCTTGTGTTCTTCTGTGTAGCGTACGGTGTCTCGTGCCAAGTGAAAGGGCTTGCTCCAAACCATGAGATCCAAGAAACGGGAATCGACTGTGAACGAGGAATCACCGATTTCAGTCGTAACAAGCTCACCAGTTTTCAGGTTGCTTTTAGCATCATCCATTGATACCGGGAGGGCAAAGCCCCCCTTCAAGCTTAGAAGTTGAGTTAGTAGGACCTTTTCTGACTGGAATCTCCTCTGCTCTGACAGCTCAAGAATCACATTCTTTTTCTTCTGGTCTGAATCAATATAAATCATTCCTCAAGACAGGAAAGTGGACAAGCAAACAAACTTTCGTTAGTAGGATGCATTTCATTTTCTCTTCAATTTCCCCTACGGGCAGAAGTTAGAAAGAGGTAAGTTGCCCGTTGTCTCAGGGAGGTGGGATGCGGGCAGCCGCTGCAGCTATCCCTTCATTTTATGGCCATCTTTCCTTCTTTTTAGGAAGGAAGGAGCCCTTTCCGCTAGACAGCTAGCCATGTGGCTGCACTGATAGTCACTTTCAAGTTTATGAGCACTACCCATGAGGTTCTCGTCGAAAACTGGTTTGGGTTTGCTCGATCAAGGGAAAGGCAAGCGATTCGATAACCAATGAGATTCTCGTCACAAAGAGCAGCTACTAAGAGGTTGCTTGCTGTCTTCTCCTCTTTATGAGTCCCGCTAGGAAGGAAGAGTTCGTTCATTTAGATAGGATAGCTATCCGTGAACTGAAAAGGAAGAAAAACTGCTACTTGCTCTTAGTGGGAAGCAGGGCTATTCGTCGGAACAACTCAATCTTCTGACTGCACCACTCTTCCTTGTCTTCTTTGGTAAGCAGCCATTGTTTACAATATTCAATGCACAAGGGGAATTGCTCTAGGGTGAAGTACTCCATCTCTCCGTACAGCACGACTGATTTCGAATGTCTTTTGTTCACTGCGTCTTCTTTCCTCAATGGATACCGACTAGATCTCTACAATTCATTAATGGATCATCGGTTTTGTACCTGCCCCTATTAGATATCGCTTTCACGAGCTTGACTCAATCAATATTCGCTTTTTTACTATGATTACACGTGCAATCCATCTCTGATCATTGAATTTCTTATCATTGGGCTGTTTTGTCCCACACGAGGAGGCTCAGCCTTTTCTTTTTCACTCCACCATCGTCCTTACTTCTCTTCTATTTCAATAGTTTCCGTTTTGAGCTTAGATTGAAGAAAGGCCCTGTCTTCCAAGAAGTCTTTCTTTCGTACTCCCTTCTTTCTCTCCCGAGGCATATTCAACAGCGGATTCATGACAATGACTGAGATGATCGCCCTAGCTTAAGAGGTGATTGAAGGTTGATGCATGGAGGGCTGCTGTCCTAACGGCTCATGGAATTCTTTCTGGGGCTGACTTAGAGTGACTTTGACCTTTCCCTGGAATGATGTCTTATTGAAGGATAGATCAACCTTTCATAGGCTGCACGCTTAAGCTTTCATGGGCTTCACGCTTAAGGATGGCTGTTTTCCATGGCTGTTGACTGAGATCTCGCCCCATCGCCTTCCTAGACTAGAAAGCTGCCTTCCTCGATCAATATCTAACATAACTTGCCTGACTCAATCCATAGATATAGCACTAGCTAGTAAAGAGGAATCCATCAATCACGCACGATCCAGTAAATAGAGTACGAGAGTTGCTCACACCCCCTGTCCAAAGCTATTGAATTGAATCAATCTCCAATCTCTGCTCTTTCAAATCGCTCTGTCCAGGTTGGGCCTACGCTTTCAACAATTCAAAATTGACTGGTTCGCTACTACAGGAGAGGGGCGTTAGCGCCGTACCCATCCCGCTCTCATTACAGACTGCGCTACGTCTTCAAATGCTCCGCACCTTGGCTGAGACTGAACTCCCTTTCCCGAGTCACTCCTTAGCCTTGACGGCTCTCCAGTCTTTCTTGGTGTGATCGTATCAGCAGTTGTTGTAATAATAGCTCTGAGAGAGAAAGGATCTTACGTCGAACAGCGACTGACGGAGCACCTCCATCTCTTGACTCGCTACGCAAATACACACCTGGCTTTCAAATAATATGGTTTATTGTGTAGCCTAAAAAGAAAGAGTTTACCTAATTGCCTTGGGACTGAAAAAATGCTGATACGAAGTTTTTACTTAAACCTTAACACTTCGTATACTACCTCGAAAGCTCTGACCCAGCTGTCTCCGATTTTGAATATCCCCAGTGCGTGCCATCCTCTTAGCTGTCAATGGCGTAACCGCTGTTTAATAGCATTTTAAAAGCATAAGGTCTTGTCAGAGCCTTCTTCTTCTGAGATGCCGAGAATAACTCTTTGCCAGAAGACTCAAATCATTCTGCGTGACTTCTTTACGGCTATTGAAGAAGCTTTTAGAGGAGCAATTCCCTGTGTTAGCGGAACTGGGATAGCCTCGGTTAATTCATCAATTGTTTCAGCTAAAGAAAACTTTAGCCTGGTTCTGGGCTCTTAAAAGACGGATGAAAGAGAACCTGCTCCAATACAAAAAAGTGATGTCAAACAAATGAATAGCTCTCTTTCACAAGTAAACTACCTTCGTCTTGGCATAGTTACGAGTTCAATCCATCAGTTGATCCATACTCTATCTATTAAGATTTTTCCTTAGAAAGAAATCCATCATTGGTTAAACAAGCTTTACTAATGTTTTCGCATATCTGCTTTTAAGTCGCAGATGCGCTGTTTTGACAAAATTTCCAATAAAGCTCAACTATCTAATAAAGTTATTAAAATGGATGCACAGAGAGCAGGTATTTTGCTCTTCTGGAGAGATGACGGAATGAAGATAGACTGAGTATCAAGCAACTTTCAGGCTAGCAATTGTCTTGTCTACGAGGGGGGGAAAAGAACCGGGGCTAGACGAAGTATTGCGTATAGAAAGCAGGAAGGGCTTTGTGAGGCAGCAATGCGAGATCGCCCTCAGATCTTTCTCGTAGCCTCTGGGGTACTTCTTTATGCTTAACTCAAGGAGTTTCTACTATACGCTTCGGGTCTTACCTTATTTCATGCTGATCGAAGCGCTATCCCTTCTTATCCCCTCTTTGTATGAATCTTTCCGTCTTGGTCCGAATCTACACCCTTTCAGGAACTCAAGTAACCTGGAAGTTTCCTTGATCCGCTACTCCGAACTCATCTCTTCATGGCTGACACGACAAAATGGATCCCATATAAGGATCCGACCATTGACTCTCCTTACATCCCGCCTATATCCGCAAGACGGATAAGGCTTTTCTTTTTTCGGTATGCCGCTCCGCGAGCAAGGAGTGCCACGCACGAGCGGAGCGAAAACAAAGCAGGGGGAATTCGGGGAAATCCTTTGATTGCGTATTGAATATAGATCCATGTCTTTCTTGTTCCACTAGCTAGGACCAAATTCTCACATGTCCGTTTCGTTATTACAACCTTCTTTTTTGATGTCAAAGACCAGAAGCTATGCGCAAATTATCATTGGATCTCGGTTGTTCTTAACAGCGATGGCTATTCATTTAAGTCTTCGGGTAGCACCACTAGATCTTCAACAAGGTGGAAATTCTCGTATTCCGTATGTACATGTTCCTGCGGCTCGGATGAGTATTCTTGTTTATATCGCTACGGCTATAAACACTTTCTTTTTCCTATTAACAAAACATCCCCTTTTTCTTCGCTCTTCCGGAACCGGTACAGAAATGGGTGCTTTTTTTACGTTGTTTACCTTAGTTACTGGGGGGTTTCGGGGAAGACCTATGTGGGGAACCTTTTGGGTGTGGGATGCTCGTTTAACCTCTGTATTCATCTCGTTCCTTCTTTACCTGGGTGCACTGCGTTTTCAAAAGCTTCTGTCGAACCGGCTTCTATTTCAATCCGTGCTGGACCGATCGATATACCAATAATCAAGTCTTCAGTCAACTGGTGGAATACATCGCATCAACCTGGGAGCATTAGCCGATCTGGTACATCAATACATGTTCCTATGCCCATTCCAATCTTGTCTAACTTTGCTAACTCCCCCTTCTCAACCCGTATCTTGTTTGTTCTGGAAACACGTCTTCCTATTCCATCTTTTCTCGAATCTCCTTTAACGGAAGAAATAGAAGCTCGAGAAGGAATACCAAAACCTAGTTTTTAGGTGAACTCCCTTCCTTCACCTGCTTGACCTAGTTCACTCGCTGAGTCTCTTTGCGTCCATGGCTGAATGGTTAAAGCGCCCAACCTATACCAACCTAAAAAAGGATAAAGGGGCAAATTCGTAGGTTCGATTCCTGCTGGATGCGCCGCCTCTTCAAGAAGGCTCTGACAAGACCTTATCCGTAAAGCAGTCAAGCCGTCAAGCAGGCAAAGTCGACTATTCGTCTTCACTTCCTCAAAAGTGCTCAAAAGAGCCCCTGAGTGCAGACCAATCCCTCATTCGATTTCTTAACCGGTAAGCAGCTCGTAAGCAATCTAAATCGCTGGTAAACTCCTGTTAAGTGTCAGACCCAGCGGAGAAAGCCGAATCAAAGAATACAGCTTAATTTAGGGATCTGGCTACGTGTAAAAGTTTGATCTTTTTGGTCCTTGGCCTCTGAAAAGTATCATATTTATTTACGTGGACCAATCCATCTATTAAGACAGCTAGCAAGGATCGAAGATTTTCCAAAAACCATCGATTGAAAGCTTTCTTAAGGAAGCCAGCGAGCTAGTACAGTACCTTTTAGCTTAGGAAAGCCTGTATCAAAAAGTCTCTCTCCAATATCTTTACCTCTTTCTTATCTTAGGAAAACCAGTCTCTTTACACCTCCAGTATAAGTCCCTGGCTCTATCGAACCGGGTTTTTCTGCCCCATGGCAGTTCCCAGCTCGGCTTACGCGATCGATGATTGTTAGAACTCTCTTCACCCTGCTCAAGGATTGTTAGATCACATACCACCGACACAATCGTCCAACTTGATTTCATCACTCAGTTCAAGAGTCCACTAGCAAGACAACAGGCTAGGTCAGTTCAAGAAGTAGAAGTGGAAGTGAAAAAAGAACACTACGTTTCTAGGGATGGAGTCGAAGATCAATACTCAGGAGGTGAGTGAACCTGTAGCTTCTTAGTGCCGTTTGGTCTTGCTATGGCTAACTAAAGCTTTGTGCCTGGCGCGCTATTTTTATAGCACATTTTGGCTCTTCGCGCTAGACTAACTTGTTTCGGAGCACGGCACGCTATTGTGCTATTGGTCTCTCTAGCCCTTTGCTTTAGCACAGTGCCTCTTTCTACTTATTCATATTTGGTTGGAAAAACAACTTCTTCTTTCTTTTCAGCCTCATATTTTTTAATTTGTATCCTCTCTGTTGCCCTGTAAGCCGCCTTAAGCCCACCCTTAACCTTATCCTGAGATAATGGTATTCGCTAGCCTCTTCCCTTCCAGTTTTGTTGTTGGCTTTCTATCTAGCGCTATCTTGCCTTCCTTACTCCGGTGAGCTCTCCTATGGTCTCTCATTCTTAGCTTACCTCTTTTCTTTTCGAGCTCTCTAAAAAGAAAGGGTTTGCTTCCTTTTCCACCTACCTCCTATGGAATCTCCACTATTAATTTACCAGGAATCCACTTCTTTGGTCAAACCTGCTGTCATTCCACTGGCTGTTAAGAAAGCTCCCATGAAGGCTTTTCCGGTTGCTAAGGCTGGATCAATTACTTCATCAGGATCGACCTCTAAAGTCGGTTCGTCCAAAGCCGCAGTGGCTACTGCAACAACTCAAATCGCAAAGATTGGAAAAGAAAATCCCCGTCAATCCCAAGGCTGTCACCTCCAAAGGGTCCGCCTCAAAACCTGTGTGGTAGCATTACCGTTCCTGTGTTATTTGGAGTAAACCATTGGTTTTTCCTTCACTTAATAACCCCTCTTAAGCTGTATACTTTTCTATAAAGAACCTTTCTTACAGGTCTCTTTCTTTCACTTACAGGTCTCTTTCTTTCAAGTAAAGATCCTTCTGTGAGATACTTATATATTTTCTTATGATTGGTTATTATAGTCAGGAAGTCGTTACCCGGACGTACCCAAAGTACATCTCATTCCCTAGCAGAAAGCCTGTAAGCTTAATCTGCTAGAGACCGACATAAGGTTTAGCGGGGACAGGATTTGAAACCAGACCGCTGTTAAAAGCCCGTCAACTACCTAGCGTACCATACCACTTAGAAAGACGGTGACTAAAGTTTTTACAATCAACCCTACTTCCTAGATCGGTCCCACTTCGCTTCTTTGAGACCACACCACTTTAAAAGGAGACAGCACGCGCTCACTGATTATCTATGCATAAATAAGTTTTTTAGTTAAGTCTGGTCTGATAGTTTGAAGTTCTTGTTAACCCATTCTGTAAATGTTCCTATTGTTAGGATTGACATTAAGTTATCTAACCTTTTGTATGCATAGCCACTTTATAAGGAATTTTTTTTTTCCCCCTTACTTATACCAAAGGAGACCCCTTTTTTTTTATAAAAAATATAAGCAGATATAGTTAACCCGAAGGAGTTGAGGGATTCCACCAAGGGGGGCTTTCTCTTCTGGGTTCGGTCTAAGGTTGGTTCTAAGGCTGGTTTGGAACCCTTCCCTTGAACAGGCGCTTCAGCTTAAGTAGCCGCTGGGGTCGAAGCTGAAACTGCAGGATCTGTTGTAGACGCAGGAGCTTGTCTCGTCCGCTACTATCCCTCTGATAATCGATGTTGGGTTTTTGACAATTTGCTTTATTACATTATATAGGCTCGCTCCAGTTCGCTATTCTTGTGATTCCGAATGCTAGCTGGTGGGCTGGCTTTCAAAGGTATGGGACCGATCAGGATGGCTTGGTCCAGCTCCCTTTAATCTTTAGATCAATCATATGCCCTTCCATCTTCAAGATTGAGTCCCTTCGCGGCACACTTTCTCGGTATCGGAGGTGATTTCACTCCTTTCTGCATTGGCAGCGGCTCAGACTATTTATAGAGAATGAGGTCTCTCGAGCCTCTTAAGGGATTCTTGCCTTGATCGGAAAAGTATGAAACCCGTATGAAATAGCTCGCTATCAAGGTGCATGGAACACAGGATAAATAAGGGTCAGAACCAGGATCGGACTTGGAGCAGATGCTATCTATGACGACCACAGCTGCCGGCAAACAAGTCGCCCAAGTCGGCACCTCTCAATTTCCAGTGAAGGTCCATATAGATGAGCAAGAAAAAGCGCTTTCGCAAACACAAGTAGGTCACAGTGTACAAGCAGGGGAGTCTAGAAATGAACAGGCTATCGAGCAAGAATCTCGCGGAGACGTACAAAGCGTAGAATTGGCACGGGCCCTCTCTAAAGCTAAAGCACAGCAATCCGGTCAAGGGCATACTCACACGGCGCTTACTGAGCACTCAAAGGGATTGACTCAGAAAGCAGAAATTAAAAATAGGTTCGCTAAAGAAATAGTCTTACTGAAGCGCAATCGCTGAACTACTGGCCGCTGCTCGTTTTGGACAAGATGAGATACCTGGATCCGTAAGCAGGCTATTGGGCTTTCGTATAAGTGCATTCTGGACGATGGAGTAGTCAAGCTGCACAAAACGAACTATGGCAGAAAGCTCAGCAAGTCTCTCTAGGAGAAGAATACAAAAAAGCCGAGCGACAGGCTGTACAAGATGTAAACACCTCTCAGCGAGACTTCTAACAATGAAGAAATTGAAAAGTTGGTCAGCACATTCAGCATCATTGGAATGAGAGCAAGACTCATTCGCAAGCCGCTGAGAAAGATTACCAAGAGGCACGCTCTTGGCAACAAGTCGCTAGCTACGTGAAAACTGAGGCCACTGCTTTTCGTACAAAGCATACGCAGCAGTTCTTTGAGTTTGCACGTGACAAACTTGGCAGTGATAAGACGCTTTACGTGTACTCAGTCATCCTAGGGATGAAAAAGCTCAGCATTTAGTCAGGGAGTATGTGGAGACTATCCTTCCTCAAGTGTCCAATCAGATCCACCAACAAAACCCAGACGCATTAAAGACAACATATGAAAACAGAGAGGTACCTGGCGCGAAACAGGTTAGCTGGGAAATCTTCAATCAGACTCTAGAAAGACTAGCGAAGACAGGCCAGGGAAGAGAAGAAGATGGCCTAACAGGTCCTGAGCACTACGGTCTGGCGATCTCTTTCGAATTGACAAAAGCAGCGATCGAAGAGGATTTAAGAGCAAAAGGCATAGGGATTTCTCAGGAATTTGGAAAGCAAGGGACTGAACTCTAAGAAAAAAGGGGGGTAATTTGCTTTGCTGGGAGATCTCCAGCTCGCTTTTTAAGGATGCACCCGCCTTCTTTAAGGATGTGGTCCGATCTGGGAATTCTTCCCCGTCAGATGAAAGGAAATTAGAACGAGATTATTGCTATCAAACCTCCGAAAGATGTCCAAGAAGGTAAGAACTCATTCTAATCTCACGATTCAAAGCTTTGTTGGAGACTAAACTCTTCTTTTATAGCTTTAAGAAAAATTATCTAGCAGGGAAAAGGTCAAATCATGCTTAACACATGCAATTCTACACTTAATGGACGCAGAAAGCAAGAAGCCGATGGCCAATAGCAGGCGGGGAAATGATCTACCGGGGGTAATGCTC